>UFQX01000380.1:90234-142749 GCA_900497675.1 Arapaima gigas | reverse complement strand
CCAAGAGGAGCCATCGATTGGGGGGGGGGGGGGTACACAAAGCACAGAAAATGAAAAATGTTCCTTAAACCGTCAGTTCTGCTGTCCAGATGCTACAAACATCACCGTCAAGTGTGTTTATTCAGGGGGCCAAACAAATTAAACTGCTCACACAGTCATGGAGAGTTAATTCAGTACAAATCTCTCCGCAGGCAATATTTACACTTCTCACAAGGACAATCGTACTAAAATACGCAGAAATAAGGAAACGGGGGTGTAACTAAATCATACAGAACTTTAAAGCTGTTTTCAGTCCACTTGTGAACTCACATTTTCAAGCAATTTAAGTTTCACGCAACCTGATCACCCCCTGAAGAGACACCCACCCCGGCAGGGGGTCCGGCTCTGGGATCACGACTCCACAGTGAGCTTGGCGAAGCGGTACTGCAGCGACGCGGGGTTGCGCAGCAGAACGGTGCCCCGCAGCTCCGCTGGCTGCTGGGGGAGCGCGTGCAGCAGACCGGTGAGGCTCACGAAGCCCAGGGCCTCCCCGCAGCCCGTTGTCATGGAGAAGTCCCCGTGCGTCGCCCAGCCCAGGGTGACACGCGAACAGTGCGAGGTGACGCTAGGCAGTGGCTCCGGCCACAGGCCGTGAGTGATGCTGGGAGTTTGGGGAGGCTCAGCAGTCTCCTTGAGCTCCTCTGACCTGCCTCCGGCGACACTGGCTTTCTTACGACGCTTCACTCTGCTCTTAAAGTGGTCCGTGTGACGGGGTTCCAGAGGGCCACAGGAGGCGGGGTCACGCCGCAGCAGTGCCAGGTCCTCTGGCGTGGGCACGCAGATCATGGCGTGCAGCGCGGGGCGGCCCCTCTTCAACAGAGACACGCGGACCCACACCAGGCTGCTGCAGTGGGCTCTGCATACAGACACTGCACGCTGGGGGCTCAGCTCCTCTGGCTGTGCAGGTGGCCGTGACCTCTGACCTCTGGAAGTGGTGGGCTTACACCAGGCAGACAGCTGCCGCAGCACCTTCCTGTTCCTGAATGATACACACATTTACACGATTGATCAAAGCTCAGTTCTTTAAGGGGTTCGGCGGATTTGCACGACGGGACCCCGGCAACACCGTCGCTGCAAAAACAATCGACAGAAATACGAGGACCGTTCAGAAAGCCTGACAGGATCTTTGTCATCGGCGATAAATACTGTTCCGAATTCGCAAATCACCTCTGCGGCGATTGTGTGAATTATGCATCACGCCGGTTTCCACCATAACATGTCAATTACAACCTTAAAACGCCGCCTAAGAAGAGCTGAAAGATTCCGTGCAGAATGCGATGTGGAGCTTTAAAGCCGAGTTCAAAAGAGGCGATTGGAGACAGAGGCAGATTTCAACAGGGCCCCTGGTTCTGCACACCGACTACGTTATATTAATATATTACCTTCATCATCCAGAGTGACCTACAACATTACAGATTTATTTATTAACCAGGTCCTCCTCCCGCGGCGGAGCCCTTGATGGAGGTTACGGTTGACATTGTAAAAATGAGCCTGCTGTGTAAATGGGTGGAATCGTCGAAAAGGGTTAAAGGGTTGTGAACATACACAAGGTCACTCGATATCTGCGGCCTGATGAAGCTGGTTGTCGGTTTTGTGTGTTGTGATGTCACTGTCCGCGGCAGCCTGTGGTATTTCCAACCAGTGAGCCGGGTGTAGGGCTGAACAGCAGCGGCGTAATTTTCCTTCGTCGCCCCATCGGCATGAGGCCACTTCTGCAAATTTAGGGGCTGCTTTGCTTCAAACCCACCTGAGGATGCTAAATCTGGTGGGTGACATCACTTCCTGTGGCTGGGGGCAAGTAGGATCTTCCTCCTTCACGATCACCTCCCACTCTTCACAGAGCTGCTGCCAAGGGCACAGGAAGGGGGCGAGGCAGCCGTGCTTTATGTAGTTAGGTCTCTTGGCGGGGGGTCTCCTATACAGGGCACAGGCAGCAAACTCTCGTCACAATAGCTGCAACAAGCAGGCGATTCCGTGAAGTCGAGATTAACGGGATACAATTAAAAACAGCAGGAAAAACAGGTTTTGTTGGTTTTTTTCCTGAATTTCTACAAATAAGATGAGCAAGAGCTGATGTGCTGGTGCCCTGAATATGGGAAATATAAACTATTTTCCAACCCAGCTCAGTGTGTGTGAGGTTTGCATACGTTTCTTCTCACAGTCCAAAGATGTTTGGTGATTCCAAATTTCCCTTAATGCGCCAGTGAATGAGTGAGAGTTTCTGTGGGAGAGACTGGCCTGTGATGGACTGGTACTGTGTCAAAGTTGGACTCTGTCTCACATCCCATTTCTGGGACGGACTCTGGACCAAAGTGACCCTACATTCGACAAGCAGTTACTGATATTAAATATAGAAAGACGAAACTGACACGGTTGTGGGCATGGAGGTTTTTACCAGGAACTACTCAGTATCCAATTACCAGGAGAAAGTAACTGTGCTGTCAAATAACCCGGAACACTTGATAACTTCATTTTACCTCGGTAATTTCACACAAACACGGTGATGTAAAATAGGCTAATTTGCCTGTTCAGGAGAGGTTTGGACCGGAGAGCAAAATGACTCCATGTGGACTTTGTGGGGGGGACAGCTGGAGCAGGTAAGCGCTCCAGTGGGGTGGTCTGCAACCTCACATACCTTTTGTACGTCTCACAGAGCTTGGCCTCCAGCTCCTGCAGGAACCGCATCCCCGATGGGCAGTCTGGGTAATCGTGGGGAAAGTGTGGAGCTCCTTTGTTCTGGGAGTGTTTGAGTGCTTCCTGCAGGCCGCCGACACGCACGCCCCGGTACACCTGTGTGTGTGTGTGAGAGAGAGAGAACATAAGAACGAGAAGCTTGGCCTGCAGACACACCCTGTGTAGTGACCAGGACACATTTTCTAGAATATTACGCACACAATGTTGAAAATAACGGCAAAGGGAAAGAATATATAACTACATAACAAGTGGGCAGAAAACGAAAGAACCAGACAAATCTCACTAAGGACCCCCCGGCTGGAGTAACACTCACCAGGGGTACCCAGAAGGCCATGCCCCAGCCTTTGGGCAGCAGCAGATCCCAACCTGCACCCCAGGATGCCATCTCCCCTCCGGCCTGCTTCCCGGGCTGCTGTATGAGCAGAATGGGTACACGACCCTGCAGGGGGGTGGGCTGCAACCTTGAACCTGGAACCAGCAGCTCACTCTTCATCTGGTTCAGCTCCTGGGATGTGGGCAGAGAGGCAAACACATGGGCAGGAGGCTGTTTTTGGCACCTGTCTAGGCAATTAAACAGCACTTCTTAGGGACACACTCCTTACCCCCAGGTGGGGAAGGGGCTTAAAAGAAAGGTGCCATAAGCATTGCATGCATAACATTAGCATCACCACTGAGACCACCTCCTCCTCACTAGAATGACACCGATGAAGACTGATGAAGTCCTCATCGGTAACAACAAACTACTGTGTGAGCCTCTGAACTTTAAAAACCATTAACTTCAAACATTTTACTGAATAAGAGATTAAACGTAAAACTAGATCACCAGCGTGAAGAACTGATGAGATATACATTAAACGCCTCTTGAGGATATCAATTAAATTCATCAGTTCTGATACATTTAACATAACTGGTGTGTTAAGTCTTCCTCACACCTTAAACTTTCAACCTGAACTTGGAGAGCATTTTTCAGGACATACAGCACAGCTCCTGCTTTCTGTGTCACTGCTTTGTTGTATGAGCTGCACCAGCAAAAAAGTATTTACTCTAACTTCACATGCAGAGACGTAAAGGGGCACAAGGGGGCAGTACCTGCTCCGGAATCTTGTTGTGTGTGACGTTGTCCCGGACAGCCCGGTCCCACAGGGAGCTCTCGCAGCAGGATTCCGGAACTCCCTGCAGTATCAGTGCTCTCTGTGCTTCTTCCTCCGTGCTGCCGTCACCCCACTCTGCAGCCCAGAAACACACCTGTGCATCTCTAATCCTATCTATGGGGGGTGGGGGTCACCTGTGGGGGGGGGTGCATGTTCTGCTCACGCAACACAGTGAGGGTCTCGCCAGGATTCGAACCTGGAACACCTGCATGGGAAGGCAGAGGCTCCCCTGGAGCACGAGACCGGAACCAAGACATGCAAACAGAACCTGCCTCTGGGGGGCGGTAGCGGTGCCTGAACGAACACACACGCACACACTATTTAAATGCACAAAACTTTGCAGCTGATTTGAATGTCTCATTATATCCTAGTACTTTGTGAAGGGCATGGCTTTCCACTGTTTCCATGGTTACCTTGTTGCCATTGGTTGCGGGCCAATGGTTTGCTTCTGTCAGGCAAAGTCAGCCTGGGGTCATCGACTGTGAGTCCGAGGACACAGCCTGCTGGGACCTCTGCTGTGGAGTGCAAGCCTGTGCACACACACAAAAAAAAAAAAAAAATTCAGTATCTGTACCACCGACTCCACCCTGCACCTCCCATGGCATTCTGGGTATTGTCCAAATGTGCCTCTATCATTCTAANAAAAAAAAAAAAAAAAAAAAAAAAAAAAAAAAAAAAAAATTCAGTATCTGTACCACCGACTCCACCCTGCACCTCCCATGGCATTCTGGGTATTGTCCAAATGTGCCTCTATCATTCTAAAGCTAAAAGTTTTTAAAGATGGTGAGTAAAGAGGACCATGGAGGAGAGACAGCACCTCGAAGCAGCTGGAAGACATGCGCCTGCTGCCGATGAAGTGCCATGTTTCCTTCCTCCTTGCAGTACTCAGGCCACCAAAAGCATGAAGGCCCCGTCTTACTGGCAGCCTGAAAGACGAAGAAAGGTTGGCCGCGAATCCCGGTGGCGAGGGAACAGCAGAGATCCAAAATGCCACCATTTAATCTCTTACATCACAGTCAGAAGCGGGAGTCAGCGTGTTGGTCAGAACCTCGTGGGAGAGTGGTCCGATCAGGCGGTAGCGGACGATCTCCATGGTCAAGTCGCTGTTGTGGGCCAGAACATGTGGGGTATCACAAGCAGGAAGGTCAGTGGGTGTCTCCATCTCACAACACAGTAAATCAGTCTGCTAGTGCCACTCTGGCTCTTCAGCTTACAAATGACCAAAAAGCTGTCAACATCTCCTTTTGTTCACAACTAAAGTCACTTTCACTACCAAGTTTGCCAATAAAGGCCCCATAATTCAAGCCTTGATTTACTTTTACAGGTTAAGTTCTCTAAAAATCTTATAAAGCATTTGTTTTATGTGTAACAGTTTTTTTGAACTAAATTCACAATATCCCATTATCTTCAAACCAGATTAAAAAGGTCAAATGACTGAGAATAAAAGTGTTGTCTTCAAAAGCTCCAAATAAATGCCAAATGTTGAATGATTCATCCCACAAACGCAAAACATTTCCTGTACGGTTATCAGCCTCCAACACCAAGACAAAACACTACAGAAGCCAATGTGGGTGCAATTTTACTGGTGGTATAAATACAGGCTGCATTCACAAACCAAAATATATATATGTTAGTTGGATGTGCCCATGTACTCAGAACACGATATAAAAATTAGTTTAATCGCTTACCCTGGCAGTTAGTGAGTGTAATTTTATGAAAAATCTAAATTACAGAGTCCTTCTGAAGTGGGTTACTATAAATGAGACAAAGCGAGGAGAAGGTGCCGACCTTATGACAATCCCGGTGGAATCCGACCTCCACGAGGTGGGAGTGGTTGGAGACCGAGTACCGTCACCCAGGATCTTCTTGGCTGGAACAGCCCCGTCCGACTTGCTCTCTGCCCTCTTCCTCTTCCTGCCTGTATGCTGACCCACAGCTGGCTCCTCCGGTGTTGTCACTGGACCAGGTTCGGGAGCAGGAGAAGCGATGGGGATTGGAATGGGTGGAGCCACAGCGTCGGAACACTGGCAGACTGACTGCAGTTCAGGGAGGAGGTCCTGAGAGAGAGAGGTCAGAACCAGGGAGGGTTTCAGACTTCAAACCGCATGAATCTCAGGCAGACATCAGAAGACATCATACACTACATGAACGTAACCTCCAAGTTGCTCAAGACACCAAACTTTCATAATCTTCACAACCAGACAAATCAACCCAGAATAACAAAAAAATTGCTTTTGAAAGAAACAGGATTTGAAATATGGTATATCCTTAACTGTTTCGATAAAAAAAAACAGTAACAGACCTGTTTGAGAACAGGATGGGCCCAGATCCACAGCTGTCTGTCAGCAGTGCCCTCAGCTCTGGGCCTCCACAGGAAGAGTACTGGGCCCAGGGGTTCTCTAGGGTACCGGTCTGCTCGATACAGCACTACGCTGCCCTGTCGTTTCCCAGACAGCCACATTACCGCTGCAAACGTGGGGCCTGAGGGCAGACACACACAGTAACCTGGTCAGCTGCCTGGACCCAGCACCCAAAAGCATTCAGAAGAGCTAATAAAGGATGACAGCTGTAGTCTGGCTTTGTTATAAACAACAAATCAGGAAATCCACCAAAAAAAAAAAAAAACCCCAAAGACTTAATGGGATCTTTGCAACAACAAGTTCTGTTCTCACAGACTAGCAGGCCATTGTCTTGTTAGTTCTCCCCATCATTGCTTCTGAAGTACCCACCTGTCTCCTTATTGGTCAGCCTGGCCAGAGCCTCCAGCAGCTGTCCCTCAGGCCCCACCAGCTCCACACAGCAGTAGTAGGACAGGTCCTGAGCAGGTCATGGGTGTGGGGGGAAAGATGCAGTCAAACACAGACTTGTTCTGTGTCTATTGAGACATAACACATCATGTACAGGAAACCTCCCAAGGGAGCAGTCAGACACACTGCAGCAACTACAACGAGCACAGTGTGAGAGACTGACGGTCGACCGGGGTCTACATGATGCACTGTAATTTAGCTCTTAGGCTTGCTGCAGCTTTCTCTGTCTCTGTACTGTGGTGGCACATGTCACAGAATCCCCTGTCTAAGGTGACACTTATTTCATCCAGAAAACACCCACCATTCCTTTTGCTCTCCAAACATACACCTCTGCAAACCTGGTGTCTGTGATTTACAACATCTCATGCACCGCACAGGGGGGCAGTGTGGATAGGGACACATGGACTGACCTGCAGCAGACAGCTGCCACCCATGGCCCTCTGGCATGCCCGGTAGCACTTGTAGGTGGGCCGGTCACCCAGGCAGTAGCCCCACTGTTTGACCATGTGGAAGCGCTTGGCGTGCCAGATGTGCGTTTCCAGCCAGATATTCTTCCTCTGGCGCCGGTTGAACTCGAGCAGCAGGTTGCCGTGGTGACGACGAGCCTTGCGGCTCTTGCTCTTTGGCTGGTCTTTCTTCTGACCAGCTTGTCTGCTTTTCTCCAGCTGAGGAGGGGAAGGACAGTGAATGAGTGAACAACGTCGTGGTGGTACTGAGCTCTAAAAGCAGATGAGACGAGGTCACGAGGTTACAGCCGACATCATCAACGGGTGTGGCGGGGGTTGTAGCAGCAGGCATACCATCTTCAGAGCCCCCTCCCTCAGCCTGCGGGGTAATCGCTTCACGTTGTGGCTCATGGCCCTCCGCCTCATGTGCTTGGGAAGAGCTCCAAACACGTGGCAGCTGCCTGTCGTCTTGGTGACTGCCTTCAGCATGGCCTTCACCTCTGCTGCTCGAGCCTTGGCAAAGGAGGACGCTGCAGGGTGGGGTGGGACAGTTGCATGAGATAAACTCTTCAGTAACACAGCTGTTTGAACTTCAGCTTGGTTCAAAAATGAAGCAATCTCACCTATGATGAACTTGGGTACTTGCCGGGCAGCCCCTCCATGGTGGCCCCTGACCCAGCCGGTGTGCTGACCGCCTGAGCCTGAGGGTCCATGGCCTCTGCTCAGCGGAGACTGTTCATAACTCTGGCCTGCAGGAAGTGCTTTACAAGTCAGTGACGGTTACAACACCTTCACAGCTCTACCCCAAACGTTTTTTACAGAAACACTGAGTATGGGACTTTACTGATGAGTACAGACTAAAATGGTGGAAACGAACATCATAAATATGTATCATTAAAAAAAAACATGGGAGAATGAGGGACCTTGCCCGTTGTGCCAGCGACTCTCATCCCGCCGGCTGTCCCAGCCTGGAGAGGAGTAGGTGACGCTGCTGGGTTGATTCCTCATCTTCTTATCACGCATCCTGTGTTTAGCCCCAGACATGTCTATAAACAATATGACATCATTACACAACGTAATAACAGCACGTTTCATCACGAAAACGCCCCAGAGGCCCCAGCTGCTCAATCGTACCTTTACAAAAATTCCCAAAGCTGCTACGAAATACAGTTTGCTGTTACAAAATTAGTGATCCAACCAACCAGCAAACAACTAACTCATCTACAAAGAATATGGATCCGACCACCAACCGCCCAGTTTTCCTCCTAAACCAACCAACCAACCAACCAGCCAATAAACCAATCAATAGGTCCACATTCACAGCAATGACTTGCAAAACTGAAGCTCCTAAACGCAGACGACTTAAACGAACAAGTTTTTTAATGTATGTAACGAACAAAACACTCTGCAAAAAAAAAAAAATAAATAAACTCAACACCAAGTAACTACACGGTACGTGTTCATTACAATAAATGAAGAAAAGTTTTCTAACAGGTAAGGAGACAATCACATAACGGCCGTTCTATTTTAAACACACTGCCCACGTTCGTGAATGTCACAGACAACACGAACGTTAAAAATGCACAAAATTACCTGTTTTATTAGCGTGTCCACAGTCTCGTCACGCCACACGGTCGCAGCGGTACTCACGCTGCACGCGACTCCCACTTCCTGCTGCACCGGTGCTGCAGCTCACATGGGGCTTTTAACTTCCGGTTCACCGTATCAGGGAAACTGTAGTTCCGAGCCCTGTAAAAACACGTCGAGTAGGAAAGTCTGTCCACTGTAACAATATGATTGATAACGCAAGTCATTTATACAGGACGCAAACATGCATTTCGCTGTATAGTTATAAGACCAAACTACTTTTATCCAGCTACAGAATGACCTGTTCCTCACATACTCTCACGGCCATAATGCACGTAAAACACGAGCTATGTTTTGCAACAGATCACAGTTCAAACGTCTATAGTTTGTTCTACCTCGAGTGGAGGACATCCCTATTCCTATCAAAATTTAATATTATTAATTGGGATTGGGTTCGTCTACAGTGAGAAACCCACAGCTGTCAGAACCGGCCATTAGTTTTTTTTATGCGCGTACCGACGGAGCTTTACGGTAATCGCGGATCGCCGCTCCGTCTCATAGGTCGGGGTTGTAGGCGTGGGCAAACTAAATCAATAACTAGTGGGATGTTTTATTTTGGGTACTTCTGAAAGACAGTCTGCTCCGAACTTTGTTTCAAGGAGAATCCATCTGATTTGCTGCAATGGCTGCGGTTATAAGGAAGATCATCAATACTGCGAAGGCCCCGGCGGCTATTGGGCCGTATAGGTGAGAATAAAGAGTGGGTGAAAGTGTGGCGACGGTCACGTGACGGGCAGCAGTACAATAACGCACATGTAGAATTTCTATACACCTTCATTTACAGTGAATCTGGGGGTGTTTCTCTCTCCATGAGAGAGGTTAAAGTAATCTTGCTGACAAGAATCGCGAAGCTTCCTGGAAAAGTGTTAACTTTTGTGCACGTGCTTGTAGAAAACCGAGGCCAGTCCAGAACTGGGGTTTTGGTTGGGGAAACTTCAGCCACGACCCCACTGGCTGTAGGAATCTGGCCCAGTTATTTAAAAAAAAATATGCCCCAGCTCGATGTAAAGTTGTGCTTTGTCTGTGGTTAAAAGTCAGTTCAAACTTCAGCTACGGTCTGAAGTCCTTTTCCCCCGTGGATCTCAGCCAAGGTCCTTAGGAGTAACTTCGCTTGGTGGATTTTTTTTTTTTAAATCAGCAGCAAGGTTCCTGAATTTAGGCTCAGGTGTTTTCTGAGATCTAATTTAACTTCAGTAGTTTTCAAACCTACCAGTGGGGGCAAATTAAGCAACATATACTGTACACAGGTGTTTTTGAGGGCAGCACGGTGGCTCAGCACCTGGGCTAGTCAGGTGTGGGCGTGGCTTTGGTTTCCTCCCACAGTCCTGGCCAGAGGACTTGCATCCCATCCAAGGGCTGCTTCATAGCCTAACACCCTTTGGTTGGGTGTGTGTGTATAGCTCAAACACACCAGCTGACCTTCTAACTGCTCTTAAAGGGCATTTGGAAATGAATAAATGTATGTAATTGAGTGTTATTTTAGTGTTATCTTGTCACCCAAAAAGACCAGATTAGTTATTCAAGTGGTGCAGAAATGAACATAAACAGGTCTTCTCAGATTTATCATTGAAGTGTTATGTTTTATTAAGGTTTAAGTATAGATGATTTGACCCCTAATACATACTGTGTTTTCCCTCTGTTCCTGATATTATGTAAAAATCTTTTTAAATCCTTTTTAAGAAAAAGGTCTTTAAAATGCAAAAAAAAATCTTTTAAAATGAGTGAAGTATGAGCTGCAGCATGTTAAAGGCCTGTGTTGCTGCACGTGCCCATGTTCAGCCAGGCCGTGGTGGTCGACCGCACCATGTACGTGTCGGGGCAGCTGGGAATGGACCCATCCTCTGGCCAGCTGGTTCCTGGGGGGGTCCAAGCCCAAACCAAACAGGTAAGAAGTTGAGTATTTTGCCCACCCATCTCAACTCTCTGTGGATGGACAGGAATGCTCTTTTGTGCCTTGTTTTGGTTTAAATCAACTATGATTTGTCCAGATTTTATAGTCAATGTGGTAAGATATTTGAGTGATTTAGTCAAATACTGCATAGGGCCTTGTTTGTGTTTGTGAGATCATGTATTACATGCATACCTTATAGAAAGATATTTTGGTTCCCTTTAGGCACTTGTTAATATGGGGGAGATTCTGAAGGCTGCAGGATGTGACTATGGCAACGGTGAGACCGCATCAAATATCGTCAATAGTTTTTATAGTCATCAATACACCAGTGCCTGTGTCTGCTGCCATTTAGACATGAGATGACTGGTTTGCTCAAACTGACCATGGTGTGAGTAGCCTCGCCATCCTGAAGTATCAGTGTGTTTTTTGCAGTTGTGAAGACCACGGTCCTCCTCGCCGACATGAACGACTTCAACAATGTGAACGATGTATACAAGCAGTGTGAGTAGAGTAGAGGGTAGCGCTGCCATGGGGCCTGACCTGAGCTTCTAAACCTGTTTTTACTGAGCAGTAAAGGTAGCATAGCGGTTAGTAGTTGCTGCTACCAGCAACTTGCTGTGTTTATATAGGCCAGCAGGTGGTGCAGTGGTTAAAGCTATGGCCTTCTATTCAAAAGACCAAGGTTGAAATTTTACCTGCTACTGCAGTTCCCTAGAGCAAGGTATGTACCCTGATCTAATACATTAAAAATTACCGTGCCGTATAAATGGGTACTTAACTTAATTGGGTTTGAAGATGCATTTCAGCAAAATTAAGTTTAAATGAGGATTAAACTATGAAGACTGTTGGCTTTTAGTTTTAGGTCCACAAGGTGTCACTGTTGCTTAGGGCTGCAGTTATGTAGTTTGTTCATGTAGGGAACACCATGCTGTGGGGGTAACAGGGGTCCACGTGGCTGGATGGAGAGACAGGACCCCTCAGCTGCTCTGACTGTAACTGCGTTGGACTTGCTGGTGGAATCGGTTATGAGTCCCACACCCAGGCAGCTGTGGATGCTGTGTTTGTCCCTCAAGAACAGAAATTTGTTTAAATCACTTACACTACAGTTTGAGGGTTGTTCAAGGCTACAGGCTGTATGTAAAGCTGGACACCGGGGACATTGTTTGCATAATATTCAATCTAATGATCAAACTAATAGCTACAAAAATCTCACTTGCTCAACCTTGATCATGCCACGTGTTTCAGCGCTATACTGTTCGCGTTGTTGCTACAAGTCGTGGTTGCGGTGGTACCATCTGTTGATGGTGATTTGTCATTGTCTTCAGAATCCTCACTGTGTTGCTTTATTGGTCCCAGTTTTCAGCAAGAACTTCCCTGCAAGAGCTGCTTACCAGGTGGCCGCACTGCCCAGGGTAAGTCCTCTGTTAGGCTTCAGTACACGTAGATATGAAGAGAGAGAGGTGTGAATTCAGCAGACACTTAAGTCTGGGTGAGCTCAGGTGATGGTGTGTGTAACAACACCTTTCCCAGGTTTTTGTGAATGACCCCCCCCCCCCCCCTTCCTTTCCAGGGGGGTCTCGTGGAAATCGAAGCAGTTGCTGTGTTGGGTCCCATCACAGACTCCTCCTGACTAACCGGTCAGCACCTGAACAAACTGTAGCTGCAGGGCAGAGGAGTCAACTGGATTGCTCAACTCGGAGGCCTTCTGTTAGCGTCGTAACCACACACCCGCGCTGTTTGCCTTGATCTTTTTAATATTCAGAGACAAGATGTCTGTGCGGATTTCTGTTTTCAATTAGGAATGTGTTCTGTTTAATCCGGTTGTGAAATCGCTGTCAACAGAATATGATGAGGCTGCATGAGGGCCCACTTCTGCCAGCACTGGGATGCACCTGCAGAACCATTTTTCCTACTGTCTTGATGAGTTTTTGATTTAATAAGTAATAACTGATTTTTTTTGATTTCTGTAGACATTTTCCATCATCTTTGAATCTGACCCTGACATACTAATCGTTGCCAGTGTGGCCTTCAGTGTAGATACTACACAACAAAGTGCCCATTTGTTACAGCTACAGCGCCAGCCAGTTGAGCCATTGCAACTCAAGAACGGCAATAATACAGTCGTAATGAAAAGGTAGGCAATGCGCAATGTGATTTGAACTACACAGTGGGAACTGATGGTTAGAAGGATGAAAGATTTTATTTCAACGGCCTCCCTATCAATTTCTGTCCGACTCGGCCACCTGTTTTGCCCCTGACATGTCATACCCCCTGGTTCTCCCTTCAGCGCCCCCCTCCCGCCTGGCTCTCACACCCATCTGACACCAGCTCTGTCATACATTACTAACTTTTATTCAAACTGTACACAGAGGAGCGGGCACACGGAATTCATACCCAGGCAGCATATATGACAGTTCAAGGGACTGTGGTCAAAGTGCTGTATAGCGAACAAAATGTGAAATGAAGCACTCAGAAATTAAGTATCAGTTTTTGAAGAAACAAGTTCAACTTTGGCACAGCAGACAGTCGTACCGTTAACACCAAAGTGACGTTCAAGTGTGACTTGCCAATGACTTCTGAAAAGCTCCTAGGGATTTCAGAGGTTGGCCACATTTTTCTGGGGTATCAAATGTTGGCCTCTAAAGTGCAAAAAATGTATGTGGTAGTGATAGAGATGACATTTTCCTCAAATGTAGAGAATTGGAGTCTGCAGTGAGTTACCTGTGGGACCGTGGTGCAATCCCGCTATGCAATGTGGTATAGAAGATCACATCTGATATCCCATTACCCAGATATTAAAGCAAAAAATGTTCCTGTGTGTGAGATCCAATGTGGGAAAAACCGAACATTTAAAATCATTAAACAATATACCTGTATAACACGTATTGTGTATATTTGTTGTCATTTCTCAGTGAATCTAATGATTCTTTATTTGGTCAGATCTAATTACATAGAAATGTATATTTCGATTAAGCACAGATTTAAAAAAACACATTATAGCTTTGTCAGCAATCTGCTATAATTTCTATATCTGAATCAGTGATTTTCATCCTACTGAGGGATTTCACTGTGGAAACCCCTTGCTTGGTCTTCTGAGGGGTGGTACTGTGTCCACTGTGAGAAATTTCTCAAGACTCCACCTGATCTCTGACACTTGTGTGCTCCACTCTCTCACTTATGTGTTCAGCTTCGATGCTCAGTATCTCGGTGGACAGGTGAGGCAGTGATGGATCCATGTAACACGTTTACCCTAAAATACCCGTTCTTCATCCCCACATCAGTGTTGGCCATGTGCCTCTGATTTAAACCTGCACTTGTACTGTATGCAGTCGTTTTATCGTCTTTTCACCTGTTCGAGGAGTAAAATACCATTTGTACACAGAAGTGGCTGAACCGTACGTTAGACATCCTTACAAACGGACAAGGTGAAGAGGAGTTATTTACAAAATTAGAACAAACAAACCCTGCATGTACAAGACGAAGGCACAGCAGTGTCGGACTGAATCTTAGCGATCATCTGGTGAGAACTTTGGAAAAAATGCATTTTACCATGAAACCAGCGTCACCTTAGTTCTGTTTCCTTGCTTTTTATGGAAATCACTTGTTTGGGCTGCCATATTTCAGATCATAATGTCACGTGCTGTTGGTTACAAGAAAAAAAATACAACATTACAACAAGGTCAACGCAACACAAGTGAACAGAATTTAAATGATGAGACTGTTGCTGGTTTTTATCCACTAGACTGAACAGTTAAATATACCAAGATCAATGGGTTACTTGGCAGATGTGGATCAGTTTCTGAAAACATACTGTATACCAGATGCTGAAGACGAAGAAGGACAACTTTTTTTTTAACTTCATGGTGGAAAAAGATCATTTTCTTTGACCGGCGTGAACTGAAGATAAATACTGTGTCTGTTTGTGCAACTTTCCCTGCATTTGGTTACTAAGGACAGTTGCAGTTTGTCACCCCTCTTACCAGGCACCTCCTGGGCCTTGCTGGGCTCAGCGTGGACCTCCGTCGTGGTCTCCTCAGCTCCCTTATCTTGGGGATCCTCCTGCTTCACCTTCTCGCCCGTATCACCTGGAGAGAGGACCCACAGAGCAGAAATCACAGCAGCTCCGTGAAGCTTGTGGTTCACGGCTTGGAAACCTGCTACACACGAATATACAGAAGTAGTCAAACGCAATCTGGCCTTCTGGTCACGTTTTACAGAAAGCATTTGCAGATCATGTTTATAATAAGCACGTGGCAGGCAGGATACTCTTTATTTGACTCTTTATTAGAATGTGGCCGGTATGCAGTATACTGATGGACTGTGAATTTGTCTACATACCTTCAACTTTGGCTCCTGGAGCAGGACTCTGGCCGTCCTGGGACAATTCAAGGAACGTGACAGGTGCCTTCACCTCCTCGGTGCCAGTGAGGTCAGAGGTCACGCTCATGTTTGGTTCCACCTCTGACATATGAGTGGGAGGTGATTCTGTGCTGTATGGTGTTCCAGTAGAGGTAACTGCTGCTTCCTCCACTGTAGCTCTGACTTCTTTCATGACCATCTCCACTGTGGGTATCTCAGCCTGGGCCTGGTCTGGTCTTCTGGGGGACTCTTCTGCTTGGTTTTCCTCAGCAGTGGAAGTTACCAGTTCCAAAACAGGTGTTTCTGCAAATTCCTCCACCTGAGGAGCCATATCTTCTTTTGCACTGATGGATGGCTCCTGGACAATGGTCTCCTTGGGAACAGCAGTGGCCTCAGGGGCAATAGTGGCAACAGGTGCTGCTGCCTCAGCTACAGCAGCTGTTGGTTCAGGTGCAGGTGATGGTTCAGATGCCACAGGTGCAGAATCTGGTTCAGGAGCAACTGCAATGCTTATTTCAGATGGCAACATCGGCTCAGATGCAGCTTCCTCTACAGAGGAAGACACGGGTGCTGATTCAGGTTCAGAGCTGCATGTCAGCTTGGGGGCGGTACTCAGCTCAGGTTGCTCAGTCGCTCTCGACTCAGGTGAAGGACTCTCCAGGACCAAAGGTGAACCGCTCTCAACAAAGAGCTTGGCTTCAGGGATTGCCACGGCCTCCTCGGCAGCTGTAAGACATTCCAAAGCTTCAGTGGCCAATGCTGGAGACTCTGGGCAGATCACTGGGGTGTTGGGGAGGATGCTCTGGACCTGTGCTGAAATGGTCTTGCTCTCCTCGGCAAAGGAGCCATTTTGATTGCAAGGCACTGTCAAAAGACGCAAAGGAAGAAGAGTGAAAATGGCCCTCATATCATGCAGTTTCTCTCTATTTTCTCTCTAGTTTCTCTCTAGGTTCTCTCACTGATCTTCACTTTCTTACAGAAGCAGAACAAAATTCCCGAGCTACACACCAAAAGCATGGAGAAAATGTCTTTGGTACAGAAGAAGCTGGACAAATTTAAAATGATTTTTTATAATTCAAAGATTTGATTATGAAATTGTCATAAAAATCCTTGTGTTTGAACACTGATTTGCAGAGAATCCCCTGGGCCTTCAAAACTAGCTCAAAATAGTGAAAACCTAAAAGAGGCCTGGAAGCATAATGGAGCAAAGCAATTTATGCCAAAACAGAGGTGGAGGAAAAAGAAGAGAATGACCAGCGACCAGAAGGATGAACTCAATCACGGTGACAGTGGACACACCTTGTTCAACACTAATGTCACTAGTGGGGGCCAGAATGCATCCCTCAGGTAACAACACTGGGAAAACCATCATAACCAAAGCTTTAATTCACCATTCAAGAAACCATTACTAGTTAACATGGTCTGATCCACAGACCATGTCCCCCTCCTGCATTATGAGCCACACCTGAGTGGGAGACAAGGATCAGGAGGGAGACACAGCCAAAGCGCTTAAGCAGACTGAGGGTGAAAAGAGGAGCTGGGACAGCAGAAGTGTGAGGCATTCAGCGTTGGTGCTGTTTGTAGAGGCGTGACCTTGGTTTTTTAAAAATTTTTAGCCGCAGTGATGTTTCCACACTATTTGTTTGCTAATAGAACTGTATAAATCCACCGTGTGCCTGTTCAGTTCTGGGCCAGACGTGCCCTAGTGGGTTTTTTAAGCCTGTTAGACGACTTCTATTCTCCCATCTTCTTCCCCTCTGTTTTCTGTTGCTGTTTATGGCATCCCTACCATCACTAATATAAATGCAGTGAATCACCGCTGGCAAATAAAAATGTCGCAGCGCAAGTCTCGACGGCTGATCGCTTCCCGCCGTGCAAAACGCACAAGGAGTAGTTTTGAATGTTCGACTCCACAGGCAGCAAAAGGGAAGTATGTTGTTGGGAATTTGCAGAAAACTTCATTTCCCAGTTTTTTGACAGGCGAAGTTGGATCACTGACAGCATCGACCGGGTTAGAGAGTCAAAGTGCAGCTAAGAATCCCGTGTGCCAGAAAACGCATTGCAAACCACGTATATTAAAATGTGTTAAAATGCGTGCGTGTTTTACACAGACACGACCTGGAAAATTAAAGTGCTTTTTCGATGCAGATTCCTCAGATTCACAGTTCCACAAAACCATACTTCACATAAGCGAGCTGCCGAAAACACATATACTCTCTTTAAAATATTTAAATATAGGTACCAAAGAAATACGTGTGTTCTATAATCTCCCGATAGTTTTAAAAACATTCCCAACCTGATTCATATGTTGTGCATCGTTCTTCCTGCAGTTGCTTTTCTGACTCATATAATTCTGAGACAGTAGTTTCCTGGGATTTGAGTCGAAGGGTTTTTTTTAATAAATGCCGACTATTTCCAATTTTACTCCCATCACAGCCCCCGCCAGCACGCTTCCTCTCTGCTCTGAAGCAGATGGGTTGTGGATTCCTGAAGACACGTCAGCTCAGACTGAATAACAAGCTGTATACAGGATAAGTCACGCTGCTTTCTTGTATGTCTTATGCAGGAGACAGAACTCACTCAGACGTGGTGCCCGAGAAACGGTGCAAATGAACATTTCAGACCCTTTCAAGTTCCATTGTTTATGCCTGTCGCATTGCATAGTCGTGACACGGAAGCTGAACTTCACCTGCTTGTAATGGTACCACAAAGTACAACATGATACCAACACATTAACTCATAACTATAAAGATGTAAAATAACTTGCTTGCTAGAATGTAGGAGAAAATATACAGTTCACTGCCGATGACTGACATCATCTAACTGTCCGTATCGCCACTAGCACCTGGGTTCTTTCTGGGAGAAGAACGAGGGGACGAGACCTTATTTAGATTCTAATGGCCTCGGTAACTCCCTCATTCCCTCATTCCGTGCTGCTGGTGCTGAAAGCACTTGAACAGGTCAGGGATACAAACATCTTCTCCAAATTAGATTCAAAGACTGCATTAACATGGTTGAATTTCACAGCCAGTTTATAACACTTCTGCAGGCGACCTTTGCCGTGCCTGTCGCCCCCCCGAGCCCCCCCCCCCCCTCCGCCGGCCTACCGAGCCTTGAAGGAAGACTGTGCTTCTNGCCTGTCGGCCCCCCCGGCCCCCCCCCCCCCTCCGCCGGCCTACCGAGCCTTGAAGGAAGACTGTGCTTCTCAGCAGAGAAGAGGCTTGCGAACCAACATGACCTGCAGCCAAAAGTCACAGCGCTGGCAGTCAAAACAGCCCCCCCCCCAGTGACTGAAGCAGACAGTTCTTCTCCAATGCTCTCTTTCAGTGGTACTGTGACCATGGGCTTTGTTTGAGTGAAGCACCCACCGCCCTTACACACCCAAAATGGCCACAAGCAATTCTGTCAACCATTGTGACGGAAATCGTAAGAAACAAAGCAAACATCCAGAAACAGATGATCTCCTATGTGAGAAAACTGAGGCCTTGTTGGCTTTGAGTGATGTGATCACTGTGGCGTCTAGGTGATCTGCCTCACGCCCTGCGCTTCAGGGACAGGTTGTGGATGTCAAGACAATGCATTGATAGTGGAATTGACGTGGTCAGCAGTGCACACAGTGCTGTGGGACACGGAAGACATTGTTGGACATGTTCT
Organism: Arapaima gigas; assembly: GCA_900497675.1. NCBI lineage: Eukaryota > Metazoa > Chordata > Actinopteri > Osteoglossiformes > Osteoglossidae > Arapaima > Arapaima gigas. The sequence goes on along the minus strand of UFQX01000380.1, from coordinate 124,061 downwards.
GTGGTCTGTGTTCCACTAGCAACTGTTTCATAGCAACATGCAGTCTTGTCACACGATGGAGAAGGGACTACGTAGTCTGCGTCTGGCGTCTCCAGAAGTCTGGAGGCCCAGAACACAGAGCTGCATGCTATTGTTTTGCCACTCACCCCCCCCCAGTCAACAATAAAACAAAAGTACTTCATTATATTGTGTCAACGCATGGTGCTCTCCTCCTCCTGGGGACAATAAAACAAACCAGCCTGGTTACCCTGCCTCTTCTGATACTCCCAGCACAGTAAAATAAAGGTGCTTAGTGACAACACATCTGCACCAAATTCAAAAATTCATCTCAAAAAGTTCAGCGGACATTCTGAGCGTTTTCCACGGTTCGCCGTTTGCCACCGTTCCGTTGTGAATTACCGCAGTTTGAGTTTTTAATGTAGCACATTTCATGCTTTGAGTCCAAAGTAGATTCACTGACAGGATGCTAAGGACAGATCAATATATTCTTACATGAAATTCAAAAGATTCTTTGAAAAATCCTACACTTCATAACAATATCTATCCAGCCATTCACCCACTGTGATGAAGATGAGTTGCAGCAGGTTGGTCCCTGTCTTGGAATCACAGACTGTTAAGCTACAAAACAACCCCTCAATGGGACGCCTGTTAACAACGCTAATAATAATTTACTTTATTTATAAATCGTAAATCAAACAACGGGGTAAAGCACGTTCAACGCCTCTGCGTTCCAAATACGAATATGAAAGACATAACAAACGGTGGTTGTTTTATTGTATAAAGGGGCGCTTTTGAAAGGGTTTGTTACAGTATGGACAAAGGGCCAGACTGTATAGAGAAGAAGAGCAAGGGCCCATGAATGCATCTCTGTGGTACTTTACACACAGTCCAGCATTTATGTTTCCTGATTCAGATTCACTCTGAGGACTCACAAGAATTACTAAAACTATCAGAATTATTTAGAATTGTACCCTGGTTAGGTGATGTGTTAGTATTTTACAGCCACCAGTATCTAAAGCTGCAAAAGATAAAACAGGAACACATAATTTACTCTAGTCTTTTACAAGTAAAGCGGACTTTACTGTGGTTGTACGAGAAACCTGACTGTAATTTTTTAACGGTAATGTGTCTGATAACACAACGGATTTGTTGTTGTTAAACATTTTGTCAGATTTTGAGCAAATGGTGAGAGGTTCAACATGGGTCTAAAATGAATAAGATTTCAGCTTGGTCTCTAGTGAAGGCTTCACGACAGAATTTCTCAAGACAATGAACAATGGGTAAGTTAGACATGATACCTAAAGCAAAGCGCAGCGTAGATGTAAAAACATCTTCAAAGAATCAGGAAGGGAAGGAAGGGAACAAATCCAATGAAGAGGTGTGGATTTAATTTGTAACACAGTTTTGCCCTGTAACTTTGCACCGTGGAAAAATAAATAATCAAAGCTTTAGTACAGGAATCAGGAGTAAGTGTGAGATATATAACCTGTCTGGTTATAGTCACCTTATTTAGAAAGTTTCAGCAAAGTGCTGAGATTTTGCTATTGGGAAATAGGTGCTGGTAGATATTTCTGGTGGAGATTTCAAAAGTCTATGAATTAAAACTGTGGTTAGATTATTATCTAAAGCAAACTTAAAATTAGATTGAAGAAACTAGACCTCCGGCTCCTATCTTTATGTTCATTATGACCATGAAGCCTTTGGTTTCCTCATATATGTTTTGGGGTTTTCTGTTTGAGAACTTTCTACCAGGGCTGTGGTGTCTTTCCTGTGGTTTCCTATGGCTAATCGAGATAGATGGCTTTAGTGTTTATAATGTTAATGAATTCATAAGTCAACAGAACTGCTTTAAAACTTTTCAACTTTGCTTTCGACCTCAGATCCTTGTGAACGATCTCAAACACGCAGATCAAATACAAACAAGATCATGATGGCCTTTTGAAATCAGGTGCATATTATTCTCTCACAGTGACGTGATATTAATATATTACTGCGGTACACCAAAGAAAATCAAAGGAGTACATTATATCTGTAAAATTCACTGCTTTTGAACATAAACCAAGAATGTTACTTTATTGTTTGTACAAAGAGCCAAGTATCGTTTTTCACCTAAAGGGCAGAGCTGTTTTATTGTTAATGTCTTTTTGCCAGATTCACGGTTTGAACTCAGACAGTGGACCTACACTCAATGCAAAAGGTATTTAATAATTTTGCGACGCACAAGCGATGCCCAGGGACACGTGAGAAAGAGACATCTCAGAGCGGACAGCCAAGCTCAGCAGGTTGCTTCTGCCCTCAGGACAGAGATGTCCTCTTTGGCGCTTCTCCCAGGCTGCTTTCAAATCGAATCACGTCAGAGCTGAGCGAAGGGCAGAAACCATCACTGGATAACAGAAAGTTCTGCGCAGAAGTTGAATACCCTGCGTGACTCATTCTATTTACTCATTTGTGCGTGATCTGAAAATTAAACCACGGAGTTGTCAAAAATTACACATCTGATTCTTTCTTGCTCATTCCATCAAAGTTCTCTCAGCAGGCAGAAGGACTGATCTAAACTAGGGACTGCGATACTAGACAATGGGATTTATTCTCCAACTAGCCTTTAAAAATTCATATATTCACATATATTCACGTATATTGTATTGATATGTGAATAAAAAAATCTATACAAGTGAAGCGTGTTGGAGGAATCAGTTGAAATTAAATAAGTGAAGCGTGTACTTCAAATGGTCTCGAGTATTGTTCACAATCTCATTATATGACTGCTTGTAAAAGAACAGATTTTAACTGCTTCCATTGTTGAGCGCAAATATATGTAACATATATGCAAATATACAACTGTACAACTCAATAAAATGAAAAATAAAATATTTTACTAGATGTATTCACCTCAACAAGTCAGTGCAGTATATTTGCATATTTTATGCATAAAATATCCTAAAGCTTTGATTTTTGCCTATAATTTTCACACTAAAAATGCCAAAGTATATTACAGATAAGACAAGACAATCTACTCCTTATGAAATGTGAAGTGCAACTTTAAAATGCGTTGAACTTCTTTAGATAAAATGATTTATTTCTAAAACTTCTGTGTGCTAAAACAAAACTAGTTATTATCTGTAGGGTGTTTTATAAAATTGGTTATTTACCAAAAGTGGTCTCTCCAATGTTTTCCCCCGGTCTGGTTCCAGGTCTGTTCCCCTCCTGGGAGATGTTCTGGCTGCTGGATGAAGAACAGCCCATAGTGTGTGAAACTCAGCCAGGTGTGGAGACACAGGAGTCTTCAGGGGAGTCAGCTGCAGAGGAGCGAGGGTTCGAGTTCCCTGTCAGCTCCGATCAGAAGCCTGTGCAGCTGCCTATGATTCCTATGGTCACCAGGACATCATCATCATACCCCATGAAGCTGCTTATGTATGCATGACCTGCACCCTGATCTCCTGGACTAGCTACCATGTGGACAGGAGAGAGAAGGCTCATGTACTGCAGACGCACCAGCACTGAGACCATTATTTATTATCGGGGAGGGGGGGGGGGGGCANGGGGGGGGGGGGGGGGGGGGGGGGGGGGGGGGGGGGGGGGGGGGGGTGGGGGGGGGGGGGGGGGGGGGGGGGGGGGGGGCACAAAACATGTCAGAGCTTGCATGACCAAACTCCTCCGAGCTGTATATGTTTGCACGACTGAGCTGTAAAGAATCCACCTGGTGGAATCATTCATGTGTTTACTTTTCCAAAACTCCTCAAGCTTCACTGTGAAGATATTTGACTTTCTGACGATTCGAGGACATCCTGACCTCTACGATGCTTTTTTTTTGGACACGAAGCCCAGATTTTAGATCATATAGATGCTCAGCATGACTCCCTGAAAATTAGGAATGGTCCACAGCTGCTAGTTGATTTACAGGCTTCTGCAGAACATTTACAAGCATCCAAGTGATGTACTACAACAGCCTGGGTTTATAAAATGGACATAATCGATAATTAATGTTATCTCACGTCTAGAAATATTGGCTTATAATACCGTTGGGATGAGATGCTTCTGGTGGCTGGGAAATTATGCATGAACATGTGGATTTTAAAGTAATAAATTGTATAAGTTATATATCAGTGTATAACATATAACTTCAACATATGAATATATGCCCCTCCCGACCATACAGGTATGGTATGCGCCACCATTTAGACCAATCTAAATGAGGCGCAGTACCTGTCACCTTTAGTACTGACCTGGCAGGTGTAGGCGCCTATCTGGTGGAAACCTGGCAAATACGGACAGTTTTTGCAGTTATGGGTTCATCTCCAACTTTTGGGGAGAAGAAGTACTGGGGCTGCTTCCCAGGATGTGCAACTATTTCATGCGTGTCAGTGCTCCACTGACTTAGGACAGCAGGCATTTCGCAGCGGGCAGACGGTAAACGGACACGACAGCGATCAGAGCGTGAAGAAGTCATCGGTTTGTTTTCCCAGCTCACAAATACCTGTCTTTGTCTCCGCACAAAGGCTGTCATGTCTGATGGCGGGAGCGGATCCAGAACGGCACAAACAGGGCTCTCTGAAGCCAAACAGCCACATTCAGCTGTCTGACGCTATTAGTGCATTTGGGCAGCTGTGGCAGACACTCCCAGCTCCTTAACAACTGTCGTTCACGTGTGATTTTAAAAAGCCAGGCTTCACTTCTGCCAGTGGCGGGCCTTGCGAAAGAGCAAGATTCCCCAAGAAACAGAGCACTTTGATGTCTTCCCAAACACTTTATATATCAAACCTTGTTCCTTTCCCTAAAGGTAAAAAAATCAGTAGGTAAAATCCCTTTTTTAATTATAATTATGGAATATCCCTTAAACAATAAAGAGTTGAATAAGAGGAGGCAATACAGACACAGCCGGTTTAATCCTAAAACTATCGGTGGATTCACGAATGAAGTAAAACAGCGCCCCCTAGAGGGAAAATCTTTTTTTTTTTTAAACCTGAGGTGCAGTAAATAGTGAGATTTTGAAATAAAAAGTGTTGAAAAGCAAAATTATAGGTGTGTAGATCAGTATTATTACTGGAGCAAGTCGGGGGAAAGGGTTACAGCAGGAATGGATTTTAAACCGGGAATTTTCAAATTATAAGGTGTCAGTAGTAAACACATCTCTACTTGTTGTACCCAGATTTAGTGGAACACGTTTTTAACGTTTCGTTTTAAATTATTTTTGTTGGAATTCTATCAGTAATTGTAGTGGTTATAAGATACGACTGAAAATGCGGCTGTAGACAGTGACGCGGCAACCACTATATTTGGCATATTTTATATTCTGTACAACGGATAATGTGTAAGAATAAGAACCGTCTACTCTTTTTTATACCAAAATGACTTTTTTTCTCAAGGAATCTGAACAGTACAAAAATATCATTTTTTTTTATTTTTTAACGAAGAAATAAGCTATTAAGACACCAACTTATGTATTTTATTAAAGATTTTTGTGTAATATATTACGTCACTGTAGACGTTTAGATGGTTGTATTAATTTATTCTCTCTCCGACTGTGTCCGATTGTCTTTCGGTGGTTGTTTAGGTAATGTTCTTGTTCTGTGGATCAATTTTTTTTATTCAATAAAATTATTTTAAAAAAACTAAGGCAGTACCATCTTGCTGTTTGTACAGCATTATACACTGTACTGGTACTTAGAATAACTTCAAAACAACAGCTAACAGTATTGCGACGGTACAATTTTTACTAATTTCAGGAATAATTCATAGTGCGTGAAAATAGGACTGAAAGCCCAGTAACACGTTGGCACCAACACGTGGTTTCACGCAGCAATAGGAGCCACGTGTTGAGTAACACCAAAGCATGTCGGGAAATCCCTTCGTTCTACTTCAGGGCTAACTCATACCGGAAGTGTCTGCTGCCTGCCTCAGAACATAATCTCGCGATGATTTGATCGAGCAACTGCAAAGCACGCTGGGAAACCCCTCCTTTCTCACGGAGGCCATATTTAGGTTATCAACCGGTGAGTGGAGCTCCGGGTATAACTGTAAATTATGCTAAAATTATGGAGTTTTCCGATACTGGACTCGAATGTAACTTGACGTAAGATCCCCGCCTGCCTCTTGTTGTTGTTTAGGTGGGCCAGAAGGGACCGAACCGCGAAAATGGTGGCCGCCAAGAAGACGGTAAGTGGAGTGGTGGCGCGGAGACGAGCTTCACGTGGAGCGGGTCGGGCGCGTGCGCTGGCCGCAGCTCCGTTTTGGTTCACTTTAGTGGAGCTGGTAGTAAAGCTGTAAACGCCGTTGCTGTGGAGATTGAGCCCCACAAATTTGGTTTGAACGCCTGTGGAAGTCGGGTTTAGGCGCCCGGTGGCCCGCGTTGCGATCGGGTGTTGAGCTATAATTTATTGCGATGCCAGGTCGACGCACGTGCGGACGTTTATTTTATGTGAAAACAAGCGGTTCTTTTTATAAAACGCGAGATTGACGTCTGGATCGTGTTAGAGACAACTTCACAGTTTTGGTCTTCCCGTCCAAAGCTGTTTGTAAAGCAGTTATAAAATACAGATGAAAAAATTTTCATGTCTTTATATCTGTAGACCTCGTTTACCTGAATCGGTGCCACTGTGCGCTAGAGAGACAGTCGGGCACTTGGTGGTCTTTACTCTTTATTGGAGCCTCGCAAATTCATTTCCGGTGGTCCCATCTGACGACGCACCATAGATTTGCAAAACGTGACTAAAACAAATAAATTCAATTGAAATTGGAGTTGAGCTGAACGTGTTCAGTGGTCCAGTGTGGAGGATGTCATGAAGTCGTACAATATTCTCAAGAATTAAAGCCATACTTGTTTGAGAGGAGTTATAAATGGGTCAGATTTGACTGGACCACAACGTGAGGGTAAAGTATTAGGTTTGCTCTGCATTGCTGTTCATGGTCTCTGTTGACCATAATGAAGAGGTTGCCTGTGCAGCCATCTGGAGTTTGAAATGCAGTGTGAAACATGTTTCTTTGTTTGGCTCAGAAAAAGTCTCTGGAGTCGATCAACTCGCGGCTCCAGCTGGTGATGAAGAGTGGCAAGTATGTGCTGGGCTACAAGCAGACGCTGAAGATGATCCGGCAGGGCAAGGCCAAGCTGGTCATCCTGGCCAACAACTGCCCGGCCCTCAGGTAAACACACACAAACACACACTGCATATACATAAGTTGCCCAGTCATGAGAGCACAGCATTTTTGTTGCGTACTTGTATTTTACCCAACAGCTATGCAAATTATAAAAGAGGACTTAGAATATGTATTGTCTACATAAATAAAATGTGAATGTGGGTCTGAATGTTTGATCGTGAATTGAATCATGATTAGCTTAGGCATAGAAGCGCAAACTAAATTCATAAATTCATACACATTCTAGCTTGTCTGTTATCCTTGGGTGTAAGAAACTTCAGTGCTGTTTGGAATCCTGTAAATTCTCACCGTGTTGTGATCCTGTCGGGTTTTCACTGGCCGCCAGTGTTTGTACAAGTACTCTGAATGAGTGTAAAAGCTGCCGTTTCCCTGGTGTTCTGGAGAGTGTACCCGAGTACAGGAGTTAACGGTCTTGAGCAGGTCACCGGAGTGCCACCACCCTCCACAGCGTCCACTGTGGGTATTTCATAAACTGCTCTCATTTTGACCATGATGTTCCATCTGTAGGAAGTCTGAAATTGAGTACTATGCCATGCTGGCCAAGACCGGTGTGCATCACTACAGCGGAAACAACATCGAACTTGGCACAGCCTGTGGTAAATACTACAGAGTTTGCACCTTGGCCATCATTGACCCTGGTAAGTTTCACCGCGGCCCTGAAGGCTGTAACTGCACGACGTCAGAATTGCAAGTAAACCTGTGGGATCTTGTGAATGTGTATTAGTGGCATAACTTTTACGTGTGAAAAGTAACAACTTTGAATTCCTATTTTACTATTTGTATTATTTGACTGCAGTTGGAATCCTGTGAATTTGTTTATTTGGCAGAACTTCCAATCTGGGGACATTTGCTTTTACTGGTGGTGTTGTGTGCTGCCAGCGAATCATTCTCGCCTGTCGGACTGACCTGTGGTCTGCTCAGGGCTAGTAATTCGCGAGATGAATACCGGCGTGAGAACGTGCAGATCTGACCTTGCTGTCTCTTCTGCTCTCACTCCTGCACTGCCGGTCACACGTAGCCTCACGTGAGCAGCACAGCCCTTTGGCTGGATGACGGTGCAGTGGGGTTCCTGTGTTAACAAGCCGTCCTCTCATATCTCCACAGGCGATTCTGACATCATCAGAAGCATGCCAGACCAGCAGCAGGGCGAGAAGTAGTCATTTTCCCAAGAGTTGTTCTAAATAAACCAGGTGAAATGCCAGCGGTGGGTGTGTGCCTCTTATTTCAGGGATCGTGGTGCTGGAGGTGCTGGGATTTTAGTTCAGAGCTGTGGCCCCAGGCATGAAAGATGCTGAGAAATGAGCCCCCCCTTAAATATGGAGATAAGACTGAGTGTGAAATAGTGATTTATAGCAAGTTTAGTAGAAGTGGTATTTTGTGCAGCCAGACTGAGTAGTTACACCCCCATTACCCTGTGGCTTCAAATCTATTTACCCAAGTCGACAACTTCTCAGTTTGTACAGCCGTCCCTCGACGTCCGTGGGTTTGCCATCGATAATTAAATAGGAGTTTTTGGGAGATTTACAGCGTACTGCAAAAAATCGCAGACATATCTGTAAAGAAAACTTTTTTAAAAGTCAGATGCGTAAAATGTGGTTTAATCTATTTTTATCATTTACTACCATACACAGAAAATTATAAATACTCAAGTTTTGACAGAAGCTACGCACTGGCTTTGAGGACGCCACCTCTTTGTCTCGCTGCCATCCAGTCAGTCACGTGTTTTTCTCCCGCAGTGATCGTTGTATCTCGCACTTTTCACAGCGTTTTGCCTCTTATATGAAGTGTGCAATTATCCCTTAATATCTGTAATCATGGCTCCAAAGCACAAGGCTTCTGAAAGTGAAGAACGTGCTAGAAAAGGTCGAATTGGTAGATATACTTTGTACTGTGGAGTGTATTGTTTTAACTGTACAGTACTTGTTTTGTGTGTTAAATATTATTGGAAGTATTAATAACAAAGGGTTAGGGGAGCCTAGAGTTATTTGCGGTTTTCTGCATTCACGGGGGTCTTGTGCCCCTAACCCCTGCCAACAGAGAGAAGCCTGTACATTGCTATGCACTGAAGTTGTCTTCTGTCAAAAGAAGCTGAAGAGTAGCGAATAATCAAAGTTGTGGTTTAAATAATAGGTTATATTCCAGTCTACAACCTGGAAGAGCTAGTCTGTATAAACATTTGACAGTGGCCCAATTCCCGTCTCGGTGGAGTAAACTAATCTTGTGTGAAAACTTCTGTTCTAAAGTTAATTCCTCAAGTTCTTAAAATGTGTGACGCACAAATGTTATTGGATGCACCTTCAGTTGTGTCTCAAGCGGTTCTCCAGGATCTCCAGCCTCTTGGACATGAGCTCCAGTGCTTTGTCGTTAAGGATCTCCCATCAAATGCAGCTTCACTTAGTTACTGGAGGCCCGTAAAAATGTCAGCAGATTTATCCTCAAAACTTACTGTTTCAAGACTGCTTTTTAAAAATCTACTCTGGTGACATTATAAATAAAATACTAAAAAGTGGCCAAACATGGTCAAAGGTGTTTTGAATTCAACCAGTAAGTATTTCTAAAACTCATGTGTAGTACATAAATACTATAAAGTCATGGACTATAGTAGTTACAAAACCTCACTTTATACACACTGCATCTAAATAAAACTCCAAAACGAACAATCATCTTTCACTTTAGACATGTAAGATTCAGGATGGAATCTGACCTGGACTGGTTCACAGTAGTAGTTTTGGTTCCTAGTATGTTGTTAACATGTGATTTACACACAACCCACCTGTCTAGCTTTATTCCAACAGTCTGGTCCAATTATTACTTAGTCTGTTCAGTCAATTCATTTACTCACTGAATAAAATACATACAAACTTCTAATGTACTTTAGTTTTGGTCTAAAATATTGACCTAAGTGACCATTTGGTGATGCTAGGACAGATGGCTGTGGACGTATCACCCACCTGAGTCCACGCTGGACACCCCAGCTTCGCATGTGCCGTCAGTGAAAGGATATGTTTGAGGGAAAGTTTCTTCAGCTGTTCGGTGGTCTGGTGCCGGAAGGTGACCACGCTCTCACACCTGCACAGCTCCACAGGGGTCCACTCCCTGTCTGTGAGGAAACACCAAATCTGCCATCAGGACAGCAACTGCTGGGCTACCTTTAAATACAAGGTTTAATATACAAGGTCAGACAGGACGATTACATTTTTTTGTGAATCTCTTTAAATTTGTTTGAGTGAAAAATTAGTCAATTATGTGGATTGTTAAGTATAAGGTGCTGAATTCTGGATCTGCAGGGTAGGTCTGCTCTCTAACACCCCCCATTCTGTGGTAGGTTTTCTAAAACACTGTAAACCGGGGAGTTAAATTGATTAACAATGAATAACTTGACTACAAACACCTTAGCACTGCAGCCATCCAGCAGGTGGTGCAGTGGTTAGATGCATCGCCTTGCAGACAAAGACCAGCATTCAAATCCCAACACCTGTAGCACTTTTCATCAAGATATTTAGCCTAAATGAGTACAATAAAAGTCACGCAGCTGTATAAATGGGTAAATCAGTGTACAAACATCACACTGCAAATCACTTTGGAGAAAAGTGTTCGAATAAATTAAATAATCCAAGGCTATGAATGATGGTGTCAGACACCACAGGGCTGAGGTGTTATTCCCAAAGTGACCATCGGGGGGCAGAAGAGCAGCATTTCACCAAAAATCCTGCATGTTTTTCTCTACAGGAAGGTTTAACAGCACATGCTGTTTCGCATCAGTGAGCATTTATGAAATCACAATTCTGGCAGTTTCTGTCAGTCTTTACAGTAGATCCACGTAAAGAATCACCCTTCCATGTGGCAAAGTGCTTCAATGCGAAACTGTGCTGCAGATAATACTTAGGAGGAAATAACTGTGGCATCAGCAACGCATTCCCCTCTAAAGCATCCGTTTAGTCGGATAACGTATTTAACCTTCCACACTGCTCTGTAGTTTAAAACAGAGTATACAGTAAGGGACTTTGTTCAGTTAGTATACTTTAAAGGTAGAAGTAAAACAATTTAACTTGCAGTTTGTAAGCTGAGCACCAAACCGACGGTTATCCAGCTTTATAAACGTCAAGTGTCACTGAGACCAACTGATGACACAGGGGCAGCAGGTGGTGTAGTGGTTACAGGCTTTACTCTGCTACTGAAGGATCTGGGTTCAAATCTCCTCCCCTACTGTACTTAGTCAAAGTTCTGACACTGAGATGACACTGTAAAAATTATCCTCCCGTATTAATGCGTAAATCACTGCAAGACATTTAGCGATCAAACCTAACACCGCTTTGGATCTCGCTTTGGAGAAAAGCATTTAATTAATGTAGAAATGATGATAATGATACTGTGAGTCAGTATCAGGTGGGCATCATACTTTACATACTGAACATTTATTTATAAATAATTGAAATGGAACGCTAAGTCACCTTGGACAAAGCTTTCGTTAATTATTAACCGTGGCAGCAACTGCCTGTTTTTTTTCCATGTTCTGGAGCACATGCAGTGATTTATTTAGTTCTGCGTGACACAGACACAGGGCCCTGAACGCCGCTGACCTGCACATATCCTGGATTTCAGTTTGTCCGTGACCTGGTCCATGCGGCTGAAGTCTTGGACGTAGTATAAATGGAGGTCGTCTGGCTCCGAGGCGATTTCTCTGAGTTCCTCCTCGATGGCCTTCCCGACCCCGACCGCAAACACCGTGATGCCTGTGGTGGGAAATAGGTGGAGCATCATTGCAACATAACCGTTTGGGTTCCCTACAGCCCAGATTATCACATCTCATCCTGAGGGAGGGGAGGAGGGGGTCACTGCAGCAGTAGTAATATTTGACTGTGAGGGTGCGACAAAAACACACACTGCGCACACCAGACAACATGACACACAAGTACTTGGGTCTTCAATACCGGGACACATTACCAGCTTCGTGCGCCTTGGCAGCCCACTTGGAGACGTCGTCCTGAGACCGGCCATCGGTGAAGACGACGCTCACACGGGGGACCCCGGGCCGGCCCCCCTCCTTCACTGAGAAGCTGGACTCAAACACGTGACGCAGGGCAGATCCTGTCATAGAGCCGCGGCCCATGTACTGCACGTGGGAGACGGCCTCCTTGATGGCACGGCCGGAGGCGAACTGGCCCAGGACGAACTCGGTGCGCACCTTGGTGGAGTACTGCAGCAGTCCTACCTGGGTGGCCCGCGGGGACACGTCCAGAGAGTCCACTATGTCGTTGACAAAGCGTTTCACCAGCTCGAAGTTGGCTAGACCCAGGCTCTTGGAGCCATCGATCACGAAGACCAGGTCCATCCCACCGCAGGCAGACCCTGCCCCACACCCACAGGGTGCCAAAGAGTCAGCGTCACAGAGAGTCACAGTCACAAAGCCAGAGACCCTCGGAGGGACAGAGGCAGCACTGGCCCTTTGCCTCCAGGTACAAATAGATAAATAAGTCAAATTAAATAAATAATGTCAGCATACGTTTTTACAGGCTTGTTAAACCAGCTAGACCTCCCAGCTGATCCAGTTATCTGTCCTTCAAGGTAAACAACATACAACTTACATCATTTTTTAAAAAATATCACATTATTGCCCCTGTACTGGGTGCTAATGAGTTCTGTGTGATTTCTGGGGTAAAAGACCTGATCAAGGAGCTGCTCTGAGAACTGGGTGTTAAGTTCTGCCAGCGACCACAGCACTGTTTCTATCATGATCCACAGCACTGAGCTATGGGAGGCTGGACGGTGACCTCAGCTGCACGCTAGTTATGTAACCTCTATGAGCCGGGAGGAGAAACACTCTGTTTTGCACTCCAATCTGACCCCTTTCATAGATTTACAACTTGAGTGGAGAACAGCAGAACATTCTTCATTTAAATCTGTAACAGTAGTCCTGTGGCGCTCTCTCCCTCTCTGTCTTTCACTCTTTCTTTTACTCTCTTTTTCTCCAACCCTTCCCCCATGGTGAGTAGGGATTCACTGTGCTCATGTCTGCAAATTAAAAAATGACCATATAAAATAAAAAAATATATATATATACCTACTGTAATGGTTGTTACTGTAGTAAACTGTTACTGAGTGACAGAAGTGACCAGAATGACAAAGCGCAAACCCTTTTGAACACGGGCCACGCGAGGCAAAGAACACAGATCCTGGGCGCAGTGTTGCCTACTGTCACACTCGTCCTCGCGCCCATTTCCGATATTTCTCTAATGTGCTTCAGCTTCCCTCAGATGACACCTGTTATGCCCGGACTTCTGGATTTGGATACTGACCTGGGAATTAATATACACCACTTGTTCTATTGGGAATTTGGGAACCAGGAGTTTGAATACCAGGGTATTGATGTGTGAATTAGTTCACTAAAACACAAATGAGCAGCCTGCGAGTCGAGGCCTCCGTCGCATATGGAGTAAAGGTGCTGTGTTTGCACTCGGCCACCATCCTGCAGCAGGAAATACTCACTTTTACAGGTTTTTCCGTCGGGGTTGAGAATGTACCCTTCACGGCATTGACACACAAAAGACTGGTTGGTGTTCACACACTCGTGGTCACAGCCATGGGAACCCAGCATACACTGGTCTATTTCTGCATGATAAATAAGACAACGGGGGTTCTCATAAGTTAATCTGTACACAGAAGTGACAAATGAAACACAACTAATGGATTATTAAATTAATACATATTACACATAAAGGTTAAAAATAAATTTAGTTTAATAAAATCATATATAATTTTTTTCTAGATAAATACATTATTGGTATCTCCCTACTTGTGACTGTAATGTGTTCCTGGAAGTCAGCTCATGTGGTCAAATCTCATAAATGGGAGATGCAATGGGAAAGTGTTGCTTTAATACAGTGAGGGATTATGGAAATTTAATGCAATTCCACGGAAGTGTCTGTCGGTGATTGTGGGTGTGTTACGTAAATAAATAATTGGGGAAAATGCCCTCACACTTGGCTCTAAAAATCTGCCTCATATTTGTTCATTACTCGGTATTTGTGGCTTTTTATACGATAAAACTTATGCTACTGTGGATAAAAGGTTACAGAGACTCACTTTTACAGGTTTTTCCGTCAGGGTTAAGAGTGTACCCTTCATGGCATCGACATACAAAAGACTCCTCGGCGTTCACACACTGGTGGTCGCAGTCGTGGGAACCCAGCACACACTGGTCTATTTCTGAAATCCGTCAGTCAGCAGACAGAAATACAGAAAATGACCAACAGACAGAATCTGCAATGGAGGGATACTACATATTAAAACATATTTAAAGTTTACGGTCAAACAGTGCAACGCTCATAAAAGGCAACAGGTGGTGCAGTGGTTAGAGTTGCTGTCCTGTCTAATGAAGGATCCCAACTCCTGCTGTGATACCTTTGAAGAAGGTATTTACGCTCAACTGATAGAGCAGAAATTACCCTGCTGTGTAAATAGTAAACCATTTTACATACCTTAAACCTGTAAGTAGCATTGGAGAAACACGTCAGAAAAAAGAATACAAGTAAACATCATACAGTCCATTAGAACACTGAATAGAGTCCAGTAGGAAGGTGAACTTCAGTCTCAGTGGGACCAAGGAAACTTTACCTTCATGGGAGACATTTATACATAGACTCAGCTTTGTACTTTTGCACATACAATTTGTGTTAAGAACAAACCTTCCTCTAGGGTACAACAGCAGAGCTAGTCCTGGCTCTTTCACCAACAGTCTTACAAGCCATCTGCACATTAACAGTGTGTAGTCTGAATGCTGCGCAGTGTTTAATATGGTAAAAATAGCCTCATTTCGTAATGAGCCCGAAAATCAGAGTAATTTATTGTGTTATCACTCTGCAGTGAATCGCTATGGTTTTATAAGCTTCTGCTTCCCTGAATACGAATTACATTAAACTGAGCCATATTTTTAAGGGGGCAGTTATATCATTTTGCAGGCAAGCGGAGGGGACATGGTGACTGACTGCTGGAGAGAAAAACGGAAAAAATTTTGGTTCCCTAGGGGCTGGTTAAAGTACAACCTCCAACCCTCATATTAGTGGTCTTGCCATCAGCTCCCACACATATAACACACACGGTCCAAAGATAACTGGCAGTCCTTTCCAAGGAAGGCACCTGAACTAAATATTGCAAAACTGACCTTTGACAATAATAAATTATAAAAACTGTTCCAAAAACTTTTTTTGGAACTTTACGTTGTTCTTAAAGGACAGTTTTCTGTGTTTATTCCCTATCATTGCAAGTGCAAGTGATCTATTTGAATAGCACTGCTGTATTACACTCAGTAAGACATCCGGAGCGCAGATCGAGGTTTTATTCTGTTAATGTACAACAACAACTTGAGGGAGTGAATCTACTTCCATTGCCATTGATTTCTTTCTTTTTACTCTTTTTTTACATTAAAAGTTGGATTAATACATGAAATAGATAACCGACAGAAGACAGGCAGCCATACTGTACTGACAAATTAACAAACTACTTTTTGTTGTTTTATGGTAATTAATGTTAACTGCTGATGTAATTATGACGATTTGAATGGGATTTAGTGATATTTTAGCATAACTGGGTGTCAATTGTTGCGGCAAAAAATGCAAATCATTGAAGCTAATTGAAAAAAACATACACAGTTAGAAACAACTGCAAAATCAGAATTTAATTTATCATTTGTAGTGAATTTCAAATAATGAAAAAATCCCTGTCTTTTTGGTGCCTTTTTCAGAGGAAGGGGCTCATCCACAGGAGCGCGTGCGCGCGTGCGTTTTTCCAACTCACTGCTGCAGGTCTGGCTGTCGGGGTTGAGGATGAAGCCCCTCTTGCAGCGGCACACATAGGAGTCGGCGGTGCTCACGCAGTCGTGTTCGCAGCCGTGATCTCCCAGGTCACAGAAGTCAACCCCTGAAACGACAAAACACAGTTAAAACACGGTCCACATCAGTTCATAAGCAAGAAATAAAATAAAACAAATCAAACGAAAGAAGTTCCCTTCCAGTCTCCCGCACTCAGCAGTCGTATAACCGTCACTAACTGAAGTACCCGGTGCTGCCCGAGTCTAAAAGGTGTAAAAATAAAAGAAAAAAGATTATACCGCTACCAGACGGTTAACATTAAAGTGGTTTTATTTAAATGAGTAGGAATCGCTGTGCTGTCGGACAGACTGGCGCCAGAACTGTGGCGATATATCTGCACGCGCCGGTCGTAGTCAAGTGGAAAGGGGAGAAATTTTTTTTAAAAATCGCCAGACTTCTTTACCTTTACATCACTAATGTGTGCAGCGCTGTAAAATTTCTTATTCGCTTTTAAATTTTCATTTGCTCACATATAACAGCTACTGTCTCCTTTAATTTTGATCGAATAGGCGAGTGGAAGTGAGCGAGAGGGAACGTGACTGTACGTCAGCGTGCGCGCGGACTAATACGTTATTTTTCAGCAAACCGGAACGCCTCGCAATTCGTGCGTGTTTCGTGAGAAGCTACGTCAGCGCCTGTGTATCTGTCTGACGACAAAATCGCTCAGCGTCTTTACGTCTTTTCTACGTGCTGCGGGTGACGTCACTACTTCGGCTTCTCCAAGCCTCGTCAGAGACCGAATTTTGAATGTTCAAAATAGTTGGTAGAGTTTTTGGAATTTAATGAACTTGACTCCTCAAAAACCTCACTTAGGGTGAGAAGTACCCGTGTGTCAAATTCCAAGTCTGTGGCTTGAAAAAACGTCGTATATAAGGAACAAACAGACAAAGGAACAGAAGCTGAGGTATATAAAGATAAAAATGAACTGAACCACATGTTCAAACTTTGGCTGTCTGTGTTGGACCCCCTGCAGTGATATAAGGAGCAGTTAAGGTACTGGATATGGGCTGCAGTCCTGTTGGAAAGTTGATCTTCTCCTGAAGGAAACGTGGGCTGTGCTTTCAAATGGGTGATGTTCCTTTTGGAAGGAGGAGAAGAGCTACAGCTGACTGGTGTTAAATCACACAAAGGAGCAGAAGATTCGAGATGGACTGTGTTCCAACCTGAATTCTGGAGGGCCTGGTAATTGCATCCTGGGCCTCATCCTACATATGCAAAGGTAGTAGGTTTTAAAATGTCAAAAGGAGGAAAGATGGGAAAGATTTCTCTCCAAAGCAGATGCTGAACCCCAGCGATGACAGGACCCAAAAGAGCCCAACGGACCCCAGGAGACGTAGTGTAGATCCAGCGATCTGTCTGCCTGGCCTTTGAGCCGCTGTGACAGTGTTCACAACGTTTAACATTGTGTATTTACAGTAACATGCCCTGCTTACATGACTCAATATCCTGCTTATATTCATCACCACCCGGTGTAGTGGTGAGAGCCATTGCATTCCAGTTGGAGGACAGGTTCGAATTCCAGCTCTTCTGAAATTTCCTTTATCCAGACACTAACCCCCAAAGTAGCCACTGTAAGAATAAGAAAATCACCAAAAGTATATGGAACAAACCTGGAGAAAAGCATCACATTAATATAAGATTATTATTCCATTATTTTTACGCAGTTCTTCTCTACATGAGAAATAGCTGAACTTGCCATTTATGCTCTTTCAAATTTGGCTCTCAAAGACTAAAATCTGAAGGCCACTCTTTTTCCCCACCAAAATAATTTAAATGTCACAAAATGAATCCGTGAATGACATCCTGCTCCCTTCCCGCGGGGCACGTGAGGCTGTAATGTCCGAAATGAAATGGCCCCAAACAGGGGTGAGTTTAGTTGGGCCAGAGATCAGAGAGGGGTCTGTGCAGGAGGCCTCGGGAGAGTCACTCCCGCCTGGGGCTCCTGACCGTGACGCCCACACCGACACCTGGCGCCGGAGGAACCGACCGTTGTACTTCCACAGCGAGGACACCTCTGCGGTCAAACAACCACGTTTCAATTTTGCTGAGGAAACTCATTCCTCCACTCGGCTTTAGGAGATGATCGCTCTGCGAGAAATACGAGCCGATCGGGAGTCTGGCGCCTCCATTAACTCCCGGCAGCAGGCAGGAAGGTCAGAGGTTTTACTGTGACGCGTTATAGATTTAATAATGGCAAATGAAAGACAGATGAGGGACTTAAAGTCAACAGCGCACAGAATTAAACATGAGTAATATGATGTGCTTAAATGATAAGAGTAATTCATTTGCATAATTTGAGGGTGACTCCGGTGGATTAACTGAGCTGTAATGTTTATTCTGAATCACAGCGGAGAACTTATGCAGAACACCTCGGGGGCGCAGTGTCGGTGTCCTGCTGCCATTTAGAGCATGTTTGTTCAAATAGAGAAGGGGGGGGATTTTCAAACACATTTAAATATATCCATCATCCATTATCATTAACCGCTTATCCTGAGGGGGGTCATGGTGGTCCAGAGCCTCTCCCAAAAATAGAGGACACTTAACTATGAAACGGGTCATATGAAAACATCATTATTATTATTGTTATTATTATTTGCTGATCAGTGCTATTGTGGTACAGTGTTCTCAGGATTGTTCCTCTGAGAACACAAACGTACGTTTGACATGGCAGTAAAGTGCAACGATTGTAAATTTGAATGACGGAGAGAGAAAGAGATGGAGCGACGGCGAGACACCTCACCTACTGTGGAGTCAAGTAGCAGCTCTTTATGTAAAGCCTGCTATAAGGAGAGGGATGAGGAGAGAACGCAGGCGTGCGCGCGCACACACACACACACACACACACACACACACACACGTAATGCAGTTCAGACCACTTATTTTCTGGTTAGTTAGTTCCATTTATCTATTGATTTATCCAGTATTTTCATTGTTATTTGTTTATTGATCTATGAGTTTTCTTGTTGCACAATGTTCTTGTTCTCAAGACTGTTGCTGAATTTTTTTTGCCTCGCTTTAGCAATGCAATTGTACCGATTTGTTATGCAAGTAAAGCGAAAGCTGGAATTGAGAGAGACCACTCACTTCGGCAAGTCTTCCCATCCTCCCTCAGCTCATATCTGTTCCGGCAGCGACACTCGTAGGACCCGGGCAGGTTGACGCAGGTGTGCTCGCACCCGTGCTCCACCACAGCGCACATGTCCTCCTCTGCAGAGAGCCAACAGAACCGACAGTGATCGCCGTGGCACCACAGCCGGCCCGGCTACAGCCTGCCTCTCCTCAGTGGCCTTCAGCTGATTTACACCTCCGGCAAGGGCGTCGAAAGGCAGGCGTCCAGACACCGGAGTAAATTGCTCTACAGGAAAACAGGAGTTGTGACACCGAGCAGGAGGACTTATTGAGATTCCAGCTGCCTGGTCTCTTCCTGGCCAACAAAGGTTTTGAGGCTCTCATTTTGTTTGGCATCAGGGACTGTGGGGAATTAGCGCAGGAACCATATAAAGGTTTTCCACTACAACCTGGGACTTGACAATGAACGTACTGTGTATTAGAACACACTAGCTTTGAATCTGGCTCAGTCTCTGAGGGGTTTGCATGTTCTCTCCATGTTTGGGTGGACTTCCTCTGTGTGCGCTGCTTTCCTCCCACAGTCCAAAGATGTGTTTTACAGGTGGATTAGGATTCGAAATAGCTTGTAGTGTGTGTGTGAGTGAGAGAGTGTGTGGTTTCCTGTGATGGACTTGTGTCCTATTCAGTGAGGCCCCCCAACACTCTGTGCTTCCAAGATAGACTCTGGACCACTGAGATGCTACATGGGGCAGCTGTGATAATGGATGAATCTGGACCATTTAAATAATCCATAGGAAAGTGTCTTCTCTCCCTTCACTGATGCAAATATGTGACGTGGACTATCTTCTGACTGATGTTGCTGCTGGTGATTTCCTGTGTGTGTGAACAGAGTGGGTCAGGGGTCAGAGGTCAGGTGAGGGAGGGGTAACTCACTGCGGCAGGTCCTGTTGTCGGGGTTGAGGATGTAGTGTTTCCTGCACTGGCACACGTAGGAGATGGCGGTGCTCACACAGAGGTGCTCACACTGGTGGTCTGCCGTGGTACACAGGTCAACATCTGACACAAACAGAGGCTAGTGGTCAGCGGCGGCCAGCGATGTCATGCACAGATGAACCCTGAGTCGGAAAAACTATAATGGACCATTTTGCTATACGGTCAAAACGTTAATAACGTTAATATATGGCACACCGGTTCATGACAAGTCACTTCAGCAGCTTGTTGGATGAAATATGTAGGAAAGTGGAGGACAGACTATGGATCCCAAAAAACCATGGGTAGTAAAGGAGGTCAGCAAACAGTGAAGAAATTCAGGTTCTAAGACATGGTGGCCAGTCTTAGAACTTACTGTATGTGCCATTTGTACAATAATAGCACAAAAGTATAAATCAAGACATCAACCAAGCATCCATTTTCAGTTTCTGCTTATCTTTTTACTCTTTCATTTTCCGGCCATCAGTGAAGACCAACGTGCCTCTGATCATGTAGGGTCATTTCGTTTTCTCAAATGTAGTTCAGATGTGATTCTACTACATACTGGTGCCATTATCATCACCGGGTGACAGAGAACATTCGCAGATGTCAGAAGCCCACAGTTAATTTGATTTGAGTTCAGCTTTACGGCAAATAATGGGAGGAAGATGGTGGCATCTCACCCGCGCAAAGCTTGGTTTGAAAGATGGAGATGAGACTTTCTATCTGGCTGAAGTTGGCCACCAGGTAGATGTGCTCCACATGAGGCTCGCTGCCAATGGCCCGCAGAGTTTTCATGTCAACCCGTCCCACGCCAATGGCGTAGATCCGGATCCCGGCAGCCCGGGCCTTGGCGGCTACCTCGTCTACTGTGTCCTGGGGTCGACCGTCGGTGACCACCATGGTGATGCGTGGCACTTGAGCGTGCGCTGGCCGTGCCCCTTCGGCCTCAGAGAAGGCCACGTCCATGGTGTACTGAATGGCCAAGCCCGTCATGGTGCCGCTGGCCAGCTGGATCATGCCCTTCACAGCTCGCTGAATGTCCTCCTTCTTCTGGAAGGTCTTGAGGGAGAACTCATTCTGCACCACGCTGCCATACTGCAGCAGGCCCACACGAGTCGCCTCGGGTCCCACATCCAGGAAACGCACCACGTTGCTGACAAAGGCCTTCACCTTCTCATAGTCGTGTGGGCGCACGCTGCGTGAGCTGTCGATGACAAACACAAAGTCCATGGGCTTCTCTTTGCACGGACTTTCTGGAAGAGATCGAAAGGAGATGAGGTGAACCACCCCAGCCCACCCACGAACAGTATCTGTCACACCTTTGTTGAGGACTCGCCTCCTCACCTGGCAGACCGGTCTGCAAAGCTGAGTCGTCCTGCCTGTTGGTCCTGGCTGAGCGTAAGCCATGGTGGCTCGGCTCTTTCCCAAACACGCCGTGGCCACACAGCAAGGAGAAGAGACAGATCACCAGGGACTTCATTTCTGAACACCACAGAGTCGAGTACAAATTATCATTAAAAATATCAAGTGTCTGTCGATCCCATCACACCCTCTTCCGTGAATGTTCCATCGAGTTTGTATGTTCTTCATGTGTTTCCATGGGTGCCCCATACAATCAAAGGCAAGTGTTTCAAGTGAACTGGTGACTAAGAGATGCCCCATCCAAGGTGTCTCCCCCAGGACCAAACCAGACAAGCAGTTACCGATAAGGGATAAAAATGTACATAATATGTTTTTTCTGGCGTCCCCATTCAGTCCTTATTGTGCTCTGTGTTGACCTGAATTCGTCCCAAGTTAATGATGTTAAGCTGTTAGCATTAAATGTTCTGAACATCCTTAGATGGGTGTGAGACGGTTGGGCTTGTGGAAAAAAAAGCTGGGCAGATCACAGGGTGGATTATTCATCCTGCATCAGTCAGCAGTGATTTAAAACTGTTAATGCCCATGAAAGAGTGACAGACCGTTGCTGTCCCAGCCTTTGGAGAGTAATAAATTTCCACCCTCATTTCGCCCAGCATGATGCAGGAATGAAGCCACTAGGCAGAACTGGGTGGCAATAGGACAACCGTGGTTATATAGTTGTAGTTAACTTGGAACCTGAGAGGTTACACAGTGACCCATTCTTGTTTCATACCCCCATCAGTCCAGATGCTCAGTAATTTTTAAAGCAAACACATCCTTGTGTCACCCTGTGAAGAAATATTAAGGTTCCATGTAGCATCTGGGTCAACTGGTGTTGCCATTATTGTGACCTGTGAAAACAAATAGGTCCAAGGAGGGTGCCAGAGGTCACACTGGGACACCTCACCGTATCCAGATCATAATAGTTGTAGTTTCTTACAATTTGAAAGCAAGGAAACAGGACTTTGCATCCCACCAACAACAGAACAGACGCATGATGAAGAAGAGCACCAAAACAAATAAGGTAAAATGTTTTTCTCATTGAGTTGCGCAACGTGGCCCTTCAGTCACCTGAGCCCACGGTGGGATTTCAGCGCAAGCAAAACAAACTGCCGCTTCCATCTGCTATTAAACCCCATCAAGCTGCTTTCACAGTCCATTGGGTGTCAGTACTGGGTCTGAAAGCTAGTCTGTTAAACAACAACTGGTTTGATAAGGCAATATCGGGTCGGTTAACGTGCAACTGCTCGGTGATTGAAAAACCAAGCGTGCTGCTCAGTGTGAGTCGTGCTGCTCCATGGATGCACCAAAAACTGCAATAACACACAGGTCAGGTGAAGACTTCTGATAAAAGGAGGTTCACTGGCCAACACCAAAACAAGCAGAGCCCAGCAGCACTTTACCTACTTCTTACCACATCTAAATAAACTGTGATGAGAGCGTTCGTATTTGTTACAAAAAGCATTACAGTAATACATATTAGGAGAAAATAAAGAGAATATCATGTGTACCTTAAAAGAATGAAACCAAGAAGCCAGCAGCAGACCAAAATACTCCAGAAAGGCTTGTGGAGAAGCTGTTCACCTGTGAAAGCCGAGCTGGGAAATACTCTGGAACAGTAGATGTTCTCCAGCTCCCCTCGTGGATCCGCAGATGTTCTTCAGCTCCCCGCCTGGCCGTGCAGCCCGTTCGCCGCCCCCGTCCCCCTGATCCAGGCCCTGTTTGAGTTCCTTCTCTGACTCAGGAAGCTGGACAGAGTCACTCTTTCCAGCCAACCTTGGCGATGTTAACATTTTACATTTTAAACAGATAACTTTGTGAAACACACAGGAAGCAGGCAGAGGTAAATCCTTAAAATATAATTATATATGTATTTCCCATTTGTGCTGCTGCAGAGCTGTTACTGTGCCAGTTCAGGGTAAGTACTTTCCTCAAGGGTACTACAGCAGTATGTGGGATTCAAACCCAAGCACAAGAGGGTTCCTCCAACCACTGTGCCACCTGCTGGCCCTATACTGAGTTACTAAATTGGGTAAAGGACGAAATTGAATAGGTTTATAATTATGCTTCTTATCATCCTCTAAGTAATGTAATTTTTTGACATGTAGGTAATAATTTTTTTATTTTATTTAAACAAACAAGGCAAAGGCCTCCTGAGACCCTGGTGGCAGTACAGTTCTGCTGAAAGCTTTCCCAACTGAAATTGTTCTGGAAAATGAAAAATTGCTTGTTTTTTTGTGGAAGATATCTTAGATAAATTTATGGTTTCCATCAAGACACCCAGAAAGAATTCAAGGTTTGTGTACCGTATTGCAAAAAAAACTGTGATTTAGATATTCAGAAGACAAGGATTTGTACATAGCTACATATTAAAGGTTTAGGAAATGAAATAGTCATGATTTATTTTAATAGATATAATTTATTTCCTGCCACACCCAATCATTCTCCTGTTAAGCACAGTAAACATTTACTCAGTAACAACCCTTAATGTCCCAATAAAAGCATTTAAATTTATAAGCTGGCAGGTTAAAGTTGGTAAAAAAAAAATGTTATGGTAGAGTAATAGCAATAAATGGCGGAGTGGAGTTGACATTCCCAGGAGAATGAATGACGGCTCACATTAAATTGCTTTAACTCATTTTTATGAACAGAAAAGAGACTGGAGTTGAAATGTAAGTAGTGTTTATTATTTTAAATCAAAGTACAAGTGAGTGCCGCTCTGTCAATAAGAATGAATCAGACGGTACACAAGGAAAAGTCACACAGCCTTTTTTTCAGGGCCAAAGAAGTTACTGTAAAAATTCTCAACCAAATAATCTCCAGATGGATCCAGTTCCATAGCAACTTGCTACACGTTGGTTTTGGAGCTTTTCTCTTTACGCCATTTATGACCGACTCTTCATTGTGCGCATGCAGTATTCATCAAAACCTCAAAGGCATAAAAATGTCTTACAATATAAATAATGCTTTGTTTTCCTATCACAATCCATTGCTTAGTGATAGTACCACAAGACAATAATTCAGCACAGTGACTTTTCATAAACATTTATATGCATTTTAATATAAAGACAGGAGACTGGCTCCAGTACAGTTGAATATTAACACGTTGAAACGGCAGTTTCCTCACGGATCTGCTTGTTATCGCAGTACTGAGTATGTGTCACGTAACCATGAAATATCCGGTAGAATGAGTCTAAATTCTAGACATCACAGTTCATGTCAATAAACACAAGGCACACACCCACACACACACACACACACACACCTGTGTGTATATTCAATTTGTAGCAGCACACTGAGTTTGGTTTAGTGTTTTCCAAAGACATCCCTTGTTTTGAGAACTTCTGGCCAATTCTGAGACCCCGAAGGACAGATGATTTACATGCTGCAGTAGCCGGACTGTTTAAAAATCCTCTTTTGATACATCTCTTATTCATTGCATAGAAAATTAATATTTAGAAGTAAAGAAACCCAACTGAGAAATGACTCAATTTAAATTTAATTCTGATCTTCTTCTACACATAACAGCACATTTACTTCACACGTGTATGTCTGTCAGGAAACAAACAGTTTTATTGTTTTATTGTAAGATTTTGATTCAGATTACAAATAAGTATAAATCTTTGAAATGCCCCTGTCCTTTGTGTGAAACTAAACCGAATTATCTATCTTTGGAAAAGGGTTTTAATTTTAAATGTAATCTGATTGGTTTTGGAAACAACAATCTGATCAGCAATAAAGAAAATGGCCTCTTGAAAGGAAGGAATAAACTGATTTAGTTTATTTGGCTCAGCGATTATCATCAGTTCATGCACTTGTTTTGTGTCATTTCATTCTGTTCTATTCTGGAAACAAAAGAAACTGTAAAATGTGAACCTTTTTTTTAAATCTATTACACTGTAGTACAGAACCTGAATTTAATATTTTCAACAGTACAGTTTAAGACTTTTTAAGAAATTTGGTGAAAATGTAAATAAAACAGCATTTAAAATGGTTGATGATCCCCTTGGATTACTGGATGGACATGAACAAACAGTAGGGGGTTGGGTGGGTGGGTGGGTCTCCCTCACGCTGAGGTGTACGGGGGAGGGGGCTGCTTGGGCGATGTACTCATGGTCTCATCATAGGGGGGCAAGAGCACCTGCCAAGATCCAGAGAGAGAGAGAGAGAGAGACGTCAGGTGAAGCTGTCAGAACAGCCACAGCCAGCCAGGACCAGAACATTCTGTAATATTTAAAAAATGTATATTTGTGTTCATTTAGCACACAAATGGTCCAAAGTCAAACCGTCTGAATAATGATGTATTTATAGTTCCTAAAGTGGCAGCACAGAGGTATTTTGCAGCATTTTGTAGTTCCATTAAAAAAAAAAATCAGTTGCATACATGCGTCACAATTTCTGTTTCTCCAGGTTTCTGACACTAATCTGCAGTTATATTTAGGTACAAAAAACAATCAAAGGAAAAAACATCATTTCACAAAGTGTGTCAGAAACACACTGATTTGAAGACATGATTCACATTAAAGTTGGGCAGAAATACACTCTGCTCATCGGGTCAGCACATTACTAAGAGGATTAAAGACAATACGGTTGTTACGTAAGTCGCTGCAAGAGAAACAAGATACGCAGCTTAAAATGTCAATATTTTTGTAAGAAAGAAATGCAAATGAACCCCTGTGGAATGAAGACCTTACAGTGTTACTGACAACAGACTCCTCAATAAATCAAAATGACCAAATGCAGATCAGTGCAGCATGAACTTTACACTTTGTCTGTTTATTGTTCGCACTTCGTACAGCCCGGTGTCACACTGAATGTTCACGCACGTGGAAAATGCTCATATTCCCGTTTATTTAGCAAAGAAACTGTGTACTCCTGACACGGTCCCCTATGGAGAGGAAGAATCCTCCAACCAAATTAAATAAAACTTCAGTAATAGTTTCGTCACTTTTCCTCAAAACATCTGCATATTCAGCAGCACTCGGCAAACAACAGTTAGAATTACGCCTGTTAGCGTTTAGCTACTGTCTGCGGCCAGTTCACCTGCACAAGACAACAGTACATGTGTTACAAACAATCAAGCTACAATTTTTGGAAAATACCCCATTTATATCTCATTATTACTTTTGCTTCACTCATTTCCTAAAATTCCTGCTTTCGGGAAATTAAGGCAACCTGTATTTATACAACCAGCCATTAGATGGAAGTAAAGAGCATCCAAACCGAAGACTGCGGGGCTGTTTTCTTAACTTTCACCCTGCTGCTCCGGCCCGACGCTCAAGACTGCGATAGTGATACGATGAGGAACGTTTTTATAGAAAGAGTCGGTTAAAAATTGGGGTTCATTTTAAATTGTCAATTTGCTAATTGTTGAAATGTTCATTTTAATGTGACTCAGTTAGTTACATGAGTTACTAAAACATCAAAAATACAGTAAATCCTAGGTTTAACAGACCCCGATTTACCAGATGTTAGATATATCAGAGTACAGTTTTAACTGTACAGTTTATTTATCGATCCTACCTTGTTAATTTCTGGTTGATATGTCTGTGTTTCGGGACATAACCGTCTTGCTGATATGTTTCAATTCCGCTGCAGAAAATGTCATTTTTTACTGAACATATAGACCTGATTTCATATAGACACTATTTTATGAACAGACATTTGGCAATACTGGCCCCCCTCCCAATTGGTTTGTTAAACTGAGGAAGGAGTGAAAAAAGCCCTAAAAAGTATTTTTTTTAATTTATTACAGCTACAGTCAAGATTTTGATCCTGGCCTCTAAATTAATCGAGTTCAAAATGCTTTATTTAGCTTTCGCGGATTATGACTTAGTGGTAAAACAGATTCTCCGGCTCAGTGATGATGTTAAGATGAGGAGTCAGTGTTTCTGCACTTTTGCTGAGTCCAGGACGGAGGTTTTTGAAACAAGTGTTCCGGCATTTTAGACCTTAGCAGTTGATGGTTGCAAACAACATGCAATTTTGCAGAGGTCAGAAACAAGCTCATGTTTTGAAGCGGCGCTACGAGCTACAGTCCATCTACACCATTAATCATCAACTTAAGTCCTGGAGCGTCACCAAAACCAGCAAGTCAAACAGACCATGGCAGCATGGGCTGCAGATCTGTAAAAATTGAATTATCTTGTGCAATTGCCAAGACCTTCCAGATGGTGCAAGAAGCTCCCATGGATAAAATGTGTTTGCGCAGCAAAAAGGGAGAAAAAACGGAAACGAAACCCGTGGATCGATGATCCCTGTCTTCATGTTCTGATGTGGCATTTTTCACATTTCATGGCTTTGTGACAAGAATCAGCCCGAAATGATCGTTTACTTATCACCGTTGCTTTACGACAGAGAAACGTCTCATTCTTCATCATTTGTTGTCAACAGGGGTAACAGCCTGAGACACGTGAGACCAGGACCGGTCAAGAAATGTCAAGACTGTTGACTTACAGGATAGACGGGCATGGAATTTGTGAAGACAGAAATGGCACATCTCCAGCGATGTCCAGCCACAGCATCAGAGCAGAAGAGTCCTTGCGTACTATTCAACAATGTTCTTAAGGTGTCCACCTTAACACCCCGCAACAGGCCATTTAAAACACAATATTAAATATAGACAGTAGGGCTCACAGAGCATGAGGGTTAGCTGGCCAGTCACTTCCATGAATAACTGCAGTTATGTGTCTGAGGCCTTCCTTTCACAATATATCTCCACCAACACAATCTCTTCCACAATGGTTTTCTCAGGACCAGCTGGCGGGACAGCGAATATCACCTAATGGAAAGACCAGAGCTCTAGTACCCTTGCTTTCAAGTCATATTTCTCCTCAGCATTGGAGGCCAAGCTGCAGATGTGCTCTGCTGTCGTGTCAATAGGCAGCTACGCATTCTGAGGACATCTAGACCATCATACAACGACGAAGGGCAGGCTTTCATCCATTTGTCAACACACTTCTATTTCTTTTGGCACATTTTTCACAGGTGGACTGTCATGAAATCATGGAAATGTATGCTTGCACAAACCCATCTGGCAACACTGATGGGCTTCCCAGAAAAATGTCCTTTGAAGAGATTATGGTTCATCCCCTGCGCTGAATTCCTGCTTCTTCCTCCAACAGGAATTCGCTCATGAAATGTTTTCCTTAGCTGTGTGTGTGCGGCATGAACTCGCCCTAAGAAACCACACGGCCGATTAATCCACGAG
Source organism: Arapaima gigas (assembly GCA_900497675.1). Classification (NCBI taxonomy): domain Eukaryota; kingdom Metazoa; phylum Chordata; class Actinopteri; order Osteoglossiformes; family Osteoglossidae; genus Arapaima; species Arapaima gigas. The sequence goes on along the minus strand of UFQX01000380.1, from coordinate 95,390 downwards.
TTCCCTGTTTTATTGTTTGGAGGCAGTTTAAACATAGATACGGTTCGAAGGATTGAAGCGCTCAGGTGAACTGAGAAGTTTACCCATGAAACGGTCAACGAAAGGTTGGGTTCTGACGCGGGGAAGAGACAGCAATGCCTGTGGAAAGGGAGGCTGAACTTAAGCAAATGTCCCAGGCAGTGAATGGGAAACTATGCGAGCATTTACGTTTTAACAGGTTCCGTGACTTACCGTGGTATCATTGGTGGTTACATACACCAAGACCTCGGTGTTCCCTCTTCCGCTTACGTATCTGTAGCAGTTCCACACGCAGCCGATCAGGTAAGCCTTAGGAGTGAAACAGAGTTTTATTAATGACTGGGTAAATGGTAGCGTTCTGCTGATATAAAGTTAACATCCCACTTCTGACACCATAAAATGTTATGTCAGTTTGCTGGAGCTGACAGGCCAATACGTTGCGATTATTCTGAAAACAAGCACTTCGTAACACACCGAAAACTCTCTACTCCTGCAAAATGTATGATTCTTTTTCACAGTTAAATGTTCCACCTTACGTCAGCATAGAAGTGTTAAAAGACTTAACTTGATCTACACAACTGGTGATAAATCCCTGGTCCTGTATATACCCAGCTTCTGTCTTCCTCTCTTTAAGAAATAGACTATGCAAAAAAAAAAAAACATTTGGCATTTTTTCCCCCCAATTTAACACGGTTGACAAATGCTAAAGGAAACCAGTTTTTCATCATTTTTGGGGTCCGTTTTGATACAGATACAGACGTTTAAAATGAACGTGAAACAGTTCCTTGCAGCTCCAGCAAAGGGTGGTATCCAACCGTTGGAGATACAAGGCAGCTGGTGGTTTATAAACGTAAGACTGAGGTACACAGGCCTCAGAATATGTCCCATACATGTTCTCACCACCGTTATCTCCAGTGATTCGGTATGAACTGCTGCGCAATCCCTGTGCAGCAGTTCTCCTTCATTCATGGTCTTTCTGGGACATGGGAGCCGTTTTTATTACTTTAATTAAACCCCGACTTTGAGGTTCCATTAGCTAATTTGTACATTTTTTTACGGGGGATAAAGTGCCGCTTTAATTCCCGAGCAGATGATTTAGTGCAGCAGTGTAATCTTCCCGCGTCTCTAATGCCCGCTGTCTGTCAGAGAGCTGTTTATCTCCCAGTGTCGGGCTTCGTGCCCGAATGCTGGCCGCCGTCCTACGCTAATGGGAACCGATCGGCGGCTGCGTCTGCCCGTCCGTCTTCCGGATTCAGAAGAACAGAACAGAAGACACTGACAAGGCAGATTTAAATCTCGTCGCATCTTTAAACAATCTGCCGTTTCGGTGTCGAGATTCTTTTGGGTTCTAGTCCCACAGTACGAGGGATCGCCTCCCACGGAGGCGGGCGACCGTCAATTTAAGAGGTGTCAAAATTAGACGGTTTAACTGCATTTTAGTCTTAGTGCAACCGCTGGGAACATCTGCTGCCAGCAGCAACGTTTCCTCAGCACTCCATCCATGGCCTGTACTGCCACGGTGCGCAAACAGCAGGGATGATGGAACTGGATGTGGAAAGAAATCAAAGTTTGCCAAAGCCTTGGAACAGCCAGGCGACTGTCTCCAGAGCACCTTCATTTAAAAAAAAAAACAATGAGTTGAATAATCTTTCAGATGAGCGCCATATAGTTGGATATCTCCGGAAAGTGAACGCACAATCACAGACCCCGTCACGGCGAGTTAAAAGCATCTGCAATGACGTAAAACAACTTCTGGTAACTTAATTCAAGTAGCCCAGCAGTAAACAGACAATCTACCCTTGATGCTGGGGCCGTTCTGTATTTTTCTGGCTCATAAATCTATTTCAACTCCTATACAGGGATGGTGGGCTGTATGGGAACTACAGTTCAAGGTGAGCTTAGCTGCTTTTTTAAAGGATGGTCTTTGGACGCCGAGAGAGAAATGGTTACATAATAAGGGACGAGGAGAGACGGCATCTGTGCCATCGTTTTGTTTTTCCCCGGACGCGTTTTTAACGTCCGCATCCAGAATGAGGAAAATGGGATTTTGAGTCGTGCCGCTGTTCTTTGGGGAGCAGGATCACACGCGACCGCTGCAATGTGGCCTATTTTCGCGCATGCTTCCCAGATCGGGCGCGGCCTCCCGTCCCCCGGAGGAGCCTGTCGACTCGAATCAGTGACAGGTTGCGCCCGGCAAGCCAGCAAATCCGGGGTGTTTCCACATACCAGTGAGCTTTGAACAGGACATTTTGTGTCAGCGGGAAGCAAACAATTCATATCAGGGTGAGTTACGGCGCCTGCCTCGGGTGCCGGCCTGACAGGGGTCCCGGGGTGTAAAGAAATGATGTTTGCGGGGTTCAAAAAAGGGTACAAGTGCAGTTCTCAGTGGCTAAAAGTGAAATGAAACAAATAAAATAATTATCCACGTTCTTTCCAATGGTCGGTTCTGTTGGGTCATGTTATAGGGGGATTGCGGACCTCTTCAGGTCTTAACCTGTTTGAGTGTTTTATTAGCAGGCATCCCCTGTGGATGCTGGTACATGTATTCCACACTAACAGTTTATCCCAGTCTACGGTGTCCTCTGTGTTATCAGGCTCATCCTACAGGTGAGAACATGGTAAACAGTGTAAGGACATGTTAGGTTGGGGAAATGATCCAAGGCAATGACCCCTGTCCCAGAAACCAACTGTGTTTTGCTCCAGCCAAGTTTCTTCATTGTCGATTGAGCTCATTTTAAGGCACGACAGCTTTTACACGATTTCTGCACTGAGCACTAAAATGCACACGGCAGCGAGGCGCCGGTTACCTTGAAGACCAAGATGCAGCCGATGAAGAGGAGCACGATGAGCACCAGGCACACGTTGTTCATGGACATGATCTCCTCTTTGTACGGGAAGTTCCCGGGCTGCGCGGGACACGGTCATGGGTTCGGAGAAGAGAAAGAGAGATCAGGCTTGAGATACTATGGCCTCCAGGTGCACAGCAGACTGACCCCCTGGGGCTCGAAGGCTCGGGAGCTGAGGAAATCCACTCACCAGCTGCTGGAGGTAGTCCTGGATGGTGCTGGGATAGACCACCACGCTGACTGCCACCAGGGTGTTCAGGGCAAAGTCAAATATTTGGTAGCAGAAGAAGGGAATTATCCAAGCAGCGAGTTGCTGTGGGAGAGAACAGATTTATTTTTGGGTGGGGGATCAAAGATGACAGAGTGGGAGGAGCATTTTAAGATCTTCTGAAGGAATTTTGGCATTATTAATATATCCACCAGAGTCAATAAGGATTCGATGAGAAAGTAAGCTGGAGGTCCGGTTTGGAATGGTGGCTTATGGATAACCTCAGACATGATGGGTTCTTCATTCACGTTTTGGTCGTGTCTGGACTGTCATAATTAAATATACCTTATAAGCTCCGTATGTTGCCATCCCGCAGATCAGTATCATCAGCAGGGAGATGGCCGTAGCGATGCACATATCTGTACAAAGGCAAGATATGATGAAAAAAGGAAGATCATGACATTATCCAACACAGTATGACCACGTATGGCCTCATCTGGCACCAGTGTTTGTGTATCACTTTCTCACTGGGTGGCAGAATTTAATATGATCCAGTTTGCAGGCCGACTGAATTGACACGGCTTGATGATGGGAAAACTATTTATTGTCGAGGTTTTAATGCCGGGTAGCAGCTCATGGTGTTCGATTTATCACCGACTCTGCTGTAGACACTACTTCCCTCCAATGTGGTTCAATCTGTTCAGAACTTTTGACTTTGTGATGACAGATGACAGTGAAGTCTTCTAATATACGCTCCTCGATGGTGGAATCACAGTGTCGTATATTTACGGAAGTGATAAATCAACACCAAACACAACATTTTTCAAAATAATGTTTGTTTGTTTTTAAAACACTTTCCATTCACAGCAAACAGACCTTCACCAGAACTGTTGTTCTCTCAATGATGAGAATTTAAGGTTTTAAAATGGTAGTTAAAATGACAGACAGATCGTTTTAGAAGGACTAATATAGATTTATAAAATACTAATAAATCAAGAGTAGAATTACTTGGCAGCCAAAATGCGATCCTTCCTGCCGCAGCTCATCTCATCTCACACCGCAGCTTCCATAAATACAGACCAACAGCCGGCGACATCAGCAGACCTGCATCTACTGCTCACCTACCGTTTCCCACCAGAAATTCACACTCGGTAACCACTCAAACTATACTTCACTTCTTCCATCATTCAGGCATATCAGATATTTTGTGGAAAAATATGTCCAGTAGTACACAGTAGGATAACTTTCTAGAAGGGAGCTCGGAAACTGCCGATGCACAACACAGTTCAAAACAGAGGAGTTATACCTTCAGTAATATTGAATAAACACAGGAAACAGGGGATTTTATGTGTAACAAAGAGGGTTGGACGGATGTTATAATAAATTTGTGAAGGGGCTTAAGTAAAGCGACGCTCTCGAAAAACAGCCCTAAAGGAGGCAGCCCCCATCAGTTACAGTATGACTGTATGTGGAAAATCACTGGACGATGCGTAAAATTAGGGATTTATTCTTTTATTGCTGCAAAAACACGCTGGAAAGCAACATCGCAATGTCACAGTGTTTGACCTGGGTAAATACACACCCCGTGTTTTACATAACACACCAGCGTCGTCCCGGCAGGGCCGCGCTGCCCCTCGGCTTCATTAGGCCCTTCAGTTGTCAGGAACGGATTACAGAGCGGCCATCTCGCCCCGCGCGGCAACGCGGCTGCTGCCACACCGCTTAAAAAAAATGACAACAGCAGCAGCGGCAGCAAAAAAAAAAAAAAAAAAANATCGCCCGCACTGTAACATATATATTATTCTGCTCTTTTCTCTTCAAGCAACAGGGGACCAAAAAAAAAAAAAAAAAAAAAAAACAGAGCCGTCTTCACAATCCCCTCCATCTGCGCTCGACAGACCGCCAGCCGCCGGATTACAAAACAGACACTGCTGCCGAAGTGCTTACAGCTCGGCCTGACGCACGCAGCCCGAGCCAATGGCACCGTGACGGCCCCCGGTTATCCCCAGAAATTAGGACAAGACACGTGGGGGGAGGACGTGCGGTTTCGGCGTTAGGCTCACAGCTGGGGGGGGGGGGGGGGG
>UFQX01000380.1:68629-88378 GCA_900497675.1 Arapaima gigas | reverse complement strand
CTGCACCCCGCCCCCCCCCCCCCCCCGGGGAAAAGCTGGTTTTCACCACAGTTGTTTAATATGGTTTCCGCAGTGATCGAGCTGTTTTGGTGAATATGAGTTATGGAATCTGCATTTGACCATTAGCTGCCAACTCCTCTCAGAAGGGACCTGCTGCCTTTGCGTCACTCCTGCAGTGTGTCATCTTGCCTGAATGACGAGGAAGTGGATTCTCACATTAGCGCTTCTTGTGACAACATACTGTCACTAACCCAGTACCCTGTGCTCCTGGGAGAGGATCCAGCCCATTCTGACCCTCACTTGGACAAGCTGTGGCCAAAGGTGAGTGAGTTAGTGAGTGTGATCGTGTGTGAGAAACAGAGCACGTGTGTGATGTAATCATCGCCTGACTGTGTAAATGGGGAGGTCGTGACCTGGCTGTGTGGTGGAAAACACACTGAGGTCTCTGTTAGTAAATAATACAATTCCCTTCTAAACAGACAGAACAACATCATCAGATGGTGTCAGAAGTGGGATTGACCTTATTTTTTCATAGCCACGGTAGGGACATTTGTTGAGGACGTGACTTGGAGGTGAATAGCTTGACGTCAGCGTTGCTGAAGTGCTGGACAGCGACGTGGTGAGGAGAAGCTGAGCGTGTGTGTGTGTGTGTGTGGGTGTGTGCGCGCGCACGCGTGCACAGGAGTGCACACTTCAACTTGGTCACAAGAAACCGGACATTGTCCCGGCGATGAAAAACTGGCAACCTGAAACCTCACCTTCCCCTCTGGCATGTGGGTCTGGTTTCACCACAATGCCACCTACTGACAAGACTGCTGCTTAAACATTTATAAACTCAGAAGAAACTTGGTGCTGCTTATATAGAAAGATCTCAGGACTGGTGCTGAATTACAGAGGATCAAAAATTGATGTCAGTTCAAAATAAAAGATCATAAGATCATAAACATCATAATAAAGCAGTCGGTATTGCTGAGAAGTTCAGTTTTGCTTGCAGAACATGATCTTCAGCCAGGATTTTAGACAAATGGCTGCTGGTTGAAATTAGGCTGAAATTCACACTGATTAAGATCCGGAGTTCAAAACTTCATGTTTTTACAACAATTTTCACCAGTCCGACAGAAGGTAGCAGAAGATGGACTTTCTGGTTGATCTTTACGGTAAGATACTGCGTCATCAAAAATTCTGACTATTTAATGTAACTAATTCTAATTCATAATTTTAAAAAAAGGCTTAACTAAAGTGTGTGCTTTGTGGAACACACCTCAGGCAGGTTCCAAACCCAAGACCCCCTGCAGTTTCCCACCTTGTCCTACACCATCACTTACCGTAACAACACCGGGGGTCCTCTGAGTGCGAGACAGCAGCTTTAACCACTACGCCACCTGCTGGCCTTATCACCATCTACCAGGTCAACTTACCATGTACCAGACGCCCAGGATGATGGTCCCGGTCCGGACGTGGCAGCAGAAGCAGCAGCTGGTGGAGACCCAGCGGTCCCACAGGGAGATCATCGTCCACGTCCGAGCAGCGCGGCGCACACAGGCGGCTGTGATGTCAGATCCCCCGCATCGGGTCGTCCCGGGTGCTGGAGCGCGGGTTCGGGCTCAGAGTCCCCGGCGACGCGACGCGACTGCCAGCGCGAGACGAGCGAGCGGTGAAACCCGGCACCACGTGACCCGAGCGGGGTTTTAGCTGGGGGTCGGGAGAGAGGGGGGGGGTGATGGGCGGCTCTGCGTCACGTGACCCCAGTCGAGCGGAGCCGCGCGCGGGGCTGCCGGCTCTACGTCAATAGCGGGAAATTGTATCCGCTAAAGGTGAATTTATTACAGTGCGCGCGCTCAGACTGACATGAACGCACGTCATTACATTTATCACGCATCTAACGTGAAAATACGACGTTTTTTAGTTTGATGCATTAACTGCTTTTCTTAGTTACGTTTGGTTTTTATTCTACTGTTCGCGTCCCGGCGGAATCGGCGTTAGTCATATTTCACCACACAGCGGAGTGAAGGGGCGGCACAAGTGGTCGAAAATAAAAAAGTTTATTATATTAACGTCCCGCGTGGGAACCCTGACGTCACCACGGGCGTTATTAGGGAGTATCTGATTATCCAGCTCATTATCCCTCGTGTATTTGTGAGAATATTTTGAGTCTTTAAAAAAGCATCGTAAATGTCACCTTTTCAGGCTGCAATTGGATGCATTTTCCTGAAATCGCCCAACATTTGAAAAAAAAAATTAAATTTCCACATTTCTTTTATTTTTTTATAGGAGCTACGCCGATAGTGGGAAGTTTCATCTTCGGGTCTATTTGACCTTCACTGAATTCCTTCCACTGTGAGCACAGTTCCTCGGTTCTCTTTATAACATGAAAACGTGGTTTTCGCTTGAAGAAGCCTTTCTCATTATTTTCGGTGAAGATCATTTCCAGGAAGAGCCAGAAGATGATGTAGTATTTAAAAGAGCAGGACAACGCAGAGATTCCAGCTCCTCAGATGAACAAGAAGAAGCTGCTGAGGGCACGAGCGAGACATTTATGCTCAAAATGGTGCCATCGGTTGATCTTCAGCACCACGCAGGAAAGCAGGCAGGGAGGCTGGAGAAGATATAATACGGATGACTCCGGAACCTACCAGAGTGGCTGTTTTCCATGCCGCTGACATTTTGTCAACCTTCGTTCCGTTTTTTCCACCAGCTATTGAAAAAAATTGCAAGTGTTTCTATTTATCATTGACATAACAAAGATGGAGAGCCAACAGTCCTGGTAAGGTGTCTTCTAAGTGTCCCTTCACTCTCACCACCACCCTTGGGTCTTACATTTCCAAGAGGAGCAAGAACATCATCCTTCTGGATACGGCCCACAAGGATGGTGAGATCAGTTCAAAGGAAGACAAAAAACCAAACATTTTCTTGGGTCACAACACCAACAAAGGAGAGACAGACAGTTTGGATAAGATCACAGGTACATACAGCTGCAGGAGGAAGACTGGCCACTTGGTACATTTGATAACATTATTGATGTTTGCTGCTGCAGCACTTTTGTGATCTGAAGTGAGGTTTACTCCACCTGGAGGACCTTGGGAAGACACTAGTGGCTTCTCGCACGGAAAGACGGCAGCACGTTCCTCACGCACCATCTGCTGTAGAGCTTGCAAGGTCTGCCCACGTTTTTAAACAAATCGTTGCCAAGTGTCTTGCTGTACAAGAAAGTGTGATGGTTTGTTATATTGGCATTTTACATGATTTTAGTGATAACTGGGGGTTACCTGGGGAAACAGGCTCCCTATTGGCGTTTTCCCAGTTTAACTCCAGGTTTCAGGACCGGATTTGGAATTTAAACCAGACCCTGACTGGAAAAGCAAGGCATCCATTTGCTCTCATTAAAGGACAAACTTGGCCTGTGTCGGCGACAATATCACACCCCCTGCAGAGCACAGCTCAGCTCTGACAGGAAGGAAAGCACAAGAGAAATGAAAAACTGACCACCTCTGGATATCAAGTTTCTCAATTTATTTAAAGAAATCAGCTAAGAAATGACATGGCATTTAACAAAGTCTTTAATCACATGATCAGAATCATTTTCCAGATTGCAGAAAAGGTACAAACGCGATCCAAAGTTTAGTCGACATCTGACAGAGGGTGGAGGGGAAAGAAAAAAAAAAAAAACCTGGAGAAAACACAACAAATGACATGGTTCTCACTAAAGCTGCACCAGGTGCTTTCCGTGTCTACAGGACGTCACGAAACAGCAACGGCTCTGGGAAACGTCGCGGCCGTAACACACACTAGAAGACAGTTCTCTCTCAAAGCCCCACAAAAAAAAAAAGGTCATAATGGTTTTTGTCTCAGCAGAAACCAGACTCTGAGGGTGCTGTCCATGGTCCTCCTTGTATAATTACAAAACAAAAATGTACAGTCCATTGGATTTCTTGCAGCAAACCACACACAATCACCAAACAAGACCTAGCCACCAATTTTTGACAACCCCTACATGGTACTCAGCACAATGAAGTCTATTAGGTCACACTTAAGTTTTCCTTGCCTGAAAAAAGCTCGACTGAATGAAAGATGCGCGCACACACACATCGCAGTGGGGGGGGGGAGTCTAGCTCAATATTTTATATACAGTAGAGGTTAAGGCAATATAATTTCATTCCTGATAATATATTAATGACGCATGGATTAAAGCTGTTCAAAAACATTCTGCCTGTTACTTCTTCAGATATTGCACTCATCAGTTCCTTGACAGAAAAGAAAATAAAAACAGGAATGAGATCGAGAACTAAAGACATGTAGGAAAAGTATAACCTGCAGTACAGTCAAATATAGAAAAGAACTTGTTTCTTTACATCTGGCTTTGCTTTGTTCTATCAAACTGGCTTTACGAAAGGAGGGTTCAGAAGACCTTTAGACAGAATTACCATCACTGTCAGCATAAAGATCAGGACAAGATATAAGACAATACAAAATTAAAAAAACCCAAAACACCAAGAAAAAAAAATCTTAGTGTTAATAAAGTAGGGAGGGAAAAAAAAAAAAAATCAGTTTCCAAAATCACGGGCAGGTCGAGAGACTATTCAGGCGCCAAAGGGTCAAAGCCCACATTGGACTGGACCTGCCGCTGTACCGGTGTCATCACAAAACGCTCTGCAATGGTCTACGTCTCGGCCTGGTCTCCTCGCTACACGGCAGGCATGACGGCATCACTGCACTACGGTACTGCGTGCAATTGGCAGAAGCGTTGAGAAAATAAGGTCCACGTCTGCTATGAAGACTTTTTCTTTTATATGTTTCACTGCAAGAATTAGCCATTTACACACAGGTTTACTAGATTAGATTATTAAACATACATAATTCCAAAACTATTCATTTCGAATGGGGGGGGAAAAAAGAACAAAAAATATTTATAATCTCGGGTCCGGCTACACGTCGATGTGAAACGTCACCCGTTCGCAAGGCATACAGTGCATTTCCTACATGCAGCCTGCAGGACTGGGACTCACTCCGCAGGGTCTTTATAAACTGGGCAACTCAAGTTGGATGTTTTTCCTTTAAATGTTAAAAAAGTACAGTTCTAATTTGTATAAAATTTTGTCCACTCAAATTATTGCATAAACATGAATTTTCTTTAAAATCCTTTTGCATATGATTTTATGTCGACTCTGGGCTGAACTCATGTCTCTCTCCTAGCTTTCTTCTTTTTCACTTGCTTCGGCGACTCCCAGTTTTCTTCAGGTTTTTCTAGAAAGAAACCGGAGAAATCCGATTCAACGATACTGTTTTTGAATGCAATTCTCTTACTCGAAATTCACACTGTTTAACTACGTGACCCTTGGAAACTGGCTTTTCAACAGACAACCGGAAAATTGTTTTCATCGTAATTAAACACTTTCAAAGTCATATCGCTTCAAACTCCAGGTTAATACAATCTTAATGCAGACATCCATCAATAAATTTGAGTAAGGTTCTGTGAAAATATCAATACAGCTGTAAGTATTTTAATATTATTAAACTATTAAACATGGAAAGGGTACAGTGAGTGCGCTTTGCTCACTGTGGATGGATGGATGGATCCACTCACTCTGAGAAGGGGGAGGTGGGTTGGCCTGCTTGGCGGGGGCTTCCTGCTCAGCCGGCCTCTGTGGCACTTGTTTGGCAGGCTTCGGGGACACAGTCTGCTTCTCCTTCTCCTTCTTGGCAACTGCTGGTCGCTCTGGCTTCACCTGCTCACAAGAGAACCTCTAAATGAAATCGCTGCTCTGCTCCTGACAAGTTCCCAGACTGCCGTGAGTGCCAAACTGGCCCATCATGCATACTTTGCATTTGACACTAACCTCAGGAGGAGCTGCAGGGTTCTTAGTAGGCAGCGTCCTCTCCTGGACGCGGTGGACCTGCTCTTTTGCCGCAGGCTCCTTCGGCTTCACCGGCTCTTCTGCCACCTTCCAACACAGCACAAAGACAAGCACAGCTGCCGATAAGCTTCCCTGGAGACGCAAAGTGCCTGGACCATCGTGCTTTGGCCCTGAGGTGCTCCAGACACGCAAGGTGTGAACATGTCCCATGTTCTTACCTGCAGGGCAGCACCAGTGTCATCGCCTTGTTTCTTCTTCTTTTTCTTCTTCTTTTTGGACTTGCCACTTCCTGCTGTGGCAGAATCCCCCTTCTCCTTGTCATCATCAGAGCCCTAAGGAGCAAAGAAATCCAGGTCAAGACCACTCTCAATCCCTTATATGTCAAACAACTAGTATGAAGGAGGGTCATTGTAGACACTGCCTGAAAGCACATATGCATGTGTGGTGTAGCCTTTCAGACTGACCAACCTTGGCCTCTGGAAGAACCTCCTCGGGTGGGGTGGGGGTGTCCAGTTGGTGCTCCTCATAGTTACCCCATACCTCAGAGGGGGCATTCCAGTCTGAGCTGGGATCTGTAGCCATTCCATCTGCAAGTGTGCAAACACACACAAACACACACAATTAACACAGTGTGCTACGTTAATACACGTACGAGTACTATGCCAGACCCCTGCTGGGAGTTCTGGTTGATCTCCGATGTGATCAGGAATTTGGGAATACCAAAGACGAGTAAACCCATCTCAATATTTATGAATCAGTCTGATCAGTGACTTCTCATCCTGCCAGCAGCAAGTATGACCATTAATTAAAACCACAGGTACATTAAGCCTGAAAAGTACAAGGAGCCCAGTACAAACATCTCGCTTGGTTAAATTTTCCATGGGAAATTCACAGTTTACATGAAGTCTGTCCTCAGTTCAGTCGGATCTCCTATAGCAACATAATTGTGCTCCCAGAAGCCTCATGGTAACACGAAATCACGCAGTAACATGTCTTATTGGGGCAGGCCACCAGAATGAACACATTACTAACCAAAACATTACCAAACACAACGAACACTCCTAATAAGGTATCTGCACAGTGAAACATGTTTAATTCAGAATTTTACAAATTTTGCATTACTTTTAGTTGCTTCTCCTAAAAAAAAAAGAAAGCTTTTTTTTCCTCCCCACCCCAGCATTTATTCCACTTGGATGCAATATCATTTTTTCCCCAGCAGCACAAACGACATCCAATATTCTTTTTTTCTTTCAAAATGCTTGATAATTTCAAACTTTCCGTCAACCAAAAAAGCTTTTCTTTTTCAAACTCCACCTGAAACTATCACCAGCTTGCTTCTTTTGACAAATTCTTCCCACTTTTATCTAATTTTTCAGGGAAAAGCACACTTAAAAAGCACACACATTTACAAAAAACGAGGGAGAGAGACTGAACGTACACAGTGTAGAAATCGCACATGTAGCGACTGACCGAGTGGAAACCAAGCAGGAACCTGTTGTGTTCAGCTGAACAGCGCTTGCCACTTGCATGTTCACCTGTTGTTTTTCTTCAGCACAAAATCAGGGAAATCGTGCAAAAAGCAACACACTTTTGTGCTACAATGACATCAATTCCCCAAACTATTAATTGTTTATGAGCTTATTTGTCCTGTAAAAACACATGCTATAGGAGAACTGACTGCTTAGAGGATCTCTCCATGTCAGGTATCACATTTCAATATGGACTGGACCAAAGTCATGTTTTTTTGACATTTCTGATGGAGAAAATACGAGGTTTGATATATATATATAAAAAAAAAAAGATTTTTATCCATTTCTGAGTAGGGACTAAATTTCTTTGGTGTTTGAATTTAATCAATGAAAAGCGAGTTAAAGGTAAAAAGGGATTATAGTGCCTGGAGTGTCAAGAATGTGCTGAATATGGTGGAAACAAACACATAAAAGGGAACTAACTGGACATTAGAAAACAAAAAATACTAAACTGAAGCCTCCTCTATAATGAATGTCACAGTGTCATTGGTTCCCAGTAAACACTTTCATTTTTTCCCTTAGGCTTCGTTTACATTTTTAAATAGCTGTACTATGTTTTGAAAGGACTATCTAGCCACCCACATACAGACACACACACCAGGAAATGTCCCACTTACTAAGGCCAGACCACTCGTCGTCCACTTTGAGCGGACCATCGTGCAGCTTGGACACAGGCTTCGACTCTGCTGCTGCGCACAACAGAAATGATCCATCACAACAGCTACGTGCGACCACCATGTACTATCCACACACCATCATAATGGTAAAGTGTAGAGAAGCCATTTGCCTAAAGTGTCTCCAATTTTACCTACGTTATAGGCTGGACTTTATCAAAGTGCTCCATCTAGTGGTGAGAAGGTAAAAGCGCATAAAATAACGGCAATCGCGAGAGCCAGCGATGGCCGATGAGTCAAAGTAGATATTTGGGAGGCAATTTACCAGCAGCGGTGATGGACAGCATGTTGAGAGTCACTGGATTCAGCTCGTGCTTCTTCATCCTCCCATCCAGGATGCTCCATGAGCCTGAAGCACATCACCCCATTACCACAAGACCAATGTCGCTGTCTGACTTTGACCGTGTGAAAGTGCTTGAGAACTCGAGGAGGGCTGGATTTGCCCAGACTTTCTCACTGCTCTCCCACTTCCCGATTGTACAACGACTGGAACATAATATAACTGCACAGCTACTGCAGCAGAAAGGCGAGGTCTGTTCATGGAGAACTACAGCTAGGTGCAGTTACTTGGCAAGCAGACATTTCCACTGATACCTTCAACTTCCTGAGTCCAGGTAGGGGCTTCCTGATTTCTTCGTCCCACTCCTTTTGGCAGAGGGGTCCAGTTGTCCCTTTCCAAAGTGGCTATGGGGGCTGGGACCTTGGCAGGGGCGTCGTTCCACCCTCGTCCATTCATGGCTTGTGCCTCTGTCACACTGGCTGTTGCTACGAGGAGCAGGGAACAAAGTCAGATTGGTTGGAAGACCCCCCTTCCAGTTGAAGGCCACCAGCAAAAAGCCAGCACCTCCTAGGAAGCCAGGGGACAAACTGCCTTAATTTTCAGTTCATCAGACCACTTGCTTATAACCGCATACCTTGAGAAGTGACAGCATCTCCTTTTGCAGCCTTGGCGCGTGACGCTTCCCCTAAAGAGGGGAAGAAAGAACACGAGCAGCTGCAGATGTGTTCTGCTCTTTAAGCGTTTACAGATCCACATGACCACATTTTTACTTTAGGAGAAAAATTTCAAATAAGCTAAAAGTATTACAAAATTCCATCAAGCACCCCCCCCCCCAAGTTTTTTTGGAAATGTTTGATCTGTAGCTGCAGTGAAACAACAAAAAATCCCTCAAAGAAACCAATAAAGATGTATTTTACAGCTACACCTGTATTGAGAGCAGATCACACACTCCACCCCCCCGTCCCGTAACAGATGCAGGCGTTTATAACAGCTCTGTACAACAACAGGGAACATGACAGCACAAATAAACTGCCCCAAAGGGTTTGCAAAGGCATAGCTGCCCCCCAAGATGGTTTTGCCTGTTACAAATGCAGGAAAGCAACAAGGAAGTTTCACAAAAAAGAAAGGTAGCCCTGGTCCAGTGAGCAAGTTCATACCTCCCTGTGTGTAAGACTAGGGGTGGTGTACAATGGGTGATGATGGCTCTTTGCTTTAACACAGCACATGTTACTGCCACGAAGGTCTAGTAATAACACTGCTGAGAGTGAAGGTGGTGTCTAATGCAGATCTCCAGTTGAGTAAAATGATAACTGATCAACCTTAAAATGAGAAAATTCAGCATTTCTGTGTACATACAACCACACAGCAAGGAAAGGCAGGAAAGAAACTTATCTATTTACTTTAAAGCTGGAAAAGATGCACACATTGAGTTATATATGTCAAAAAAGCCTTGTGATGGACTGCTGTCCTGTCCCAGGTGTCTATGATTCTAGGACTGATTCTGGACCACAGAAACTCTGCACTGGGAAAGCAGCTACTTCTAATGTTTGGAGGAATGTTCCTTTCTTGGGTCTTCTAGAGACTGATCCTGATGACAAATGAGCCAAAGAGCAACTGCGCACTAGTGGGATACACCCACAGCACCTTGAGCACCCTCCAAACAATACCTTTGTTCTTCTTCTGGGTGACAGGAGCAGCGGCTGTGCTCTTGGGGGGCTCCACTGGGGTAGAGGGGGTGGCAGCTGCAGTGGAGGCAGCTGGTGGATCGACCCCTCCGGGGCTGCCTGAGTCATCACTGGCTGCCTTGTCCTTCCTGCGCTGCTGCCGCTTCTCCCGGTTGCTGATCTTGGTCTCCCAGGCACCTGGTAGGCAGAAAGGTTGGGGTCATAGAAAGTTACACAGAAAGACAGTCTCTCACACGGGCGCGCGCACGCACCTATAATCTCCTCAGGTTAAAAGTAAGCTTGGTCATCTTAAAACAGGAGCTTGTTTGAATGGTTTCTAATGGACACGGAAAGGTAATTCAAGGTGATGCACAGCTTTTTCCAGAAGTGGTCTATTCAGCGCAGCCTTAGAAACAGGCGTATCCCATGGCAGCAACATGAAAATCAGGAAAAGCATGTATAGTGTGTGTATGTACATAGACCAGCTAGCAGATGCCTAAACTGATAACCAAGTCCCAGTGTGAGGTACAGCAGCTTCTTACAAAAAGCTCGGACAAAATCAAGGTGATGCCATCCAGAAGATTTTAAGACAGTCATTATTTGAAAGCATCAACTATGTAGTGTTCCGCCCATGAGTACGACACCCATCTAGATATAATGTATATTAACAAACAGATTTATGTAAAAATATACAAGTCTGCAAATGTCAAAGCACTTAGTCACAACGTGGAACTTTGCATCAGTACCGTCATCAGGCTCTTTTCCGTCAGTGGAGGTAACCGTCTTGGTGGGATTCACCTCAGTCTTGGCCTTCTTCTTCTTCTTCGGCTAAATGGAAAGTGCGTTTTTGCGTGTGAGTTCGAATGGGACTGAACGTCAGGATCATCATACTCAAAACTCTGCAAATTCCAAGAGCTGAAAACTTCAGGCACACGATTCCAAGAAACACACAACGCTGAGAAGGAGCAGTCACAAAAACGGGAAATAAATGGCTTAGGGAGCAGCAGGCGACTGCAGCTGCTGAAACACACATGCTGTGTGATGCGTCCCCAATGCACCGGGACATCTTGTGGCATCTGCATGTCGAGGATGCAACCCGACACAGTTAAACAATCGTTCCATCCCACCCTTGCCGTACTCTTTCTCCCTGGGAGGCAGTTTGCAGCCTACTCAGTCAGGAACCCACTCATACTGCAGTGTCACTGGAACATGTTCCCCTCAAAGGAGGCAAGAATTTGCTGAAAAATTAATGTTTTAAATGCACCAAGTAAAACTAAATTGGAATACACAAGAGCCAAGTTATTTACCGAGGGCCCAAAGACAGTTCAATACCTCAAGTAATAGCTCATACTGACTAGTTTGGAACTAATTATTTTCTTTTATTCATTTAGATGACAAATTTTGCATGTGTATTCTGAACTACCTAAAGATTTATACATTTATACAACAAAGCAATTTTGCTGTATCAAGTCAGGGTAAGAATCTTGATCAAGGTACTACAGCAAGACTCAGAATTGGAACTGACCTTCTGACTCAAAGTGACAGCTGTGGCCACTCTGCCACCTGCCGCCATTATCTTTCCATATTTGTGTGCGGACAGGATATAAGGGGACGGATGTGAAGTTTGACTAACCTTTTCGGTCTTGATCTCGGTTGCAGGTTGGACAACTTCTTCGGCCTCCTTTGCTTCCTCGTGCACCTCGGCCACGGCTCGCCCGTTCGGCTGGGATTTCTGAGCGTGGGGAGACACCGTGAGAGGGGAATCACTGACTGTCTACATGACGATGACCACAGGTTAAAGACCACATATGTCGTCACTGCGGTCACCAATACGCATAGGAGTGACACTTAAATCTGATCCAGATGTCTGGTTACTGAAAACAACAAAGATAAAGGCTTAGAAAGGCAATCGGCGCTTGCTGATCTGATAATGGTGTAAAAATGCAAATGTGATTTCATGGAAAAGCCGACGTACTTTGAATTTACGATTACTCTCGTAGCTGTCTTCTCTATGGAAAAATGCGTGTGGTGAATGAAGAAATGTTAAATATTCATGCAAATACAGAATTTGCCAAAATGCAAGTCAACTTGGTGCTGAAACATACTTTCCCCAAACAGCGGTTTGAAATTACATCAAGCTTTCCCTAGATCACACAACTTGATCGAACATTCTCTAATCGAACAACCAGTTATTTGTCCGAATCAGACATTAAAGCCACGTAAGAACCATTTTTCTGTAAGAATCACACATCCAGCCCGATTATAAAGGACTTTCACTAAATCCAAACAGGAGTCACTGGCTCACCAGTGGGCCGTTTTTCCAGGAAAAAAAATACGTTATAATTACCAGCAGATAAAGACACGTCCCCCAGGGTGTGGTTACCGTGTCACTTTCGCTCAGTTACTTCTGTGAAACAATGAAACATCATCCGGCGTTAAAATGACGGTATAGTGACACTAATCCGGCTCTAATCTGAATTAAACCACATTTCAGACACAACTGAAGCGGAACTCGGAGCGAAAACTCCGCCAGTGTAAGAGTGTAGCCGCTGGAGGCGAGTGAAACCGGCCCTGTAACTGGGGTCATTCTGGAGTAAACCTTGAATAAAATTTACAGCGGTATTTTGGACTAAAACTGGGGCAAAAGTGGATTGCATCTGGAATAAAAGTGGAGTAAATGTGCAGTAAAAGTGTAGTAAAGCTGTTTGAAGGAGACGGCGACGACGAGCAGCTCCGGCCTCAGGGTTACGTGGCGAAGTGGAAACCTCGAAATACCGCATTTTTAAAATAATAATAATAATAATAATAATAATAATAATAATAATAATAATAAATCACACTCTCACACACGGGCTGCCCACTCCTCGGACTGTGTTTCTGTACCGCTAAAGCGACAGCGGCGGGCCGTTTCAGGGCGATTTCCGAGAGAAAGAGAAAGAGCCTCGGCGCTCCTCGTCAGGCCGCTTTTCACGTCTCTTTCATGTAATAATATCGCCACGACCACCTCAGACACGCCGCTTCTCGGCTTCACTAACACTTTAACGGTCAACCAGCCGGTGGGTCTAACTAGTTAGCTGGCTAGCTGCAGATTTCCGTCCCGCTACCTTCTCCGGCCTCTTCCGGCTCCTCTTCTTCGGCTCCTCCGCCTTGAGACTCCGCAGCGCTGCGCTCTTGTCCGCGCTCTCGGGGCTGAGCTCCTCCGCCGACCGGCCCGCTCGCCTCTTGCCCCGGGCGGGGAGCAGCCCGCAGGCCGCGGCCCACAGGAGCACCGTGAGCACGAGTAGCACGACCAGGGCGGCCGACAGGATGACCCAGGTGGGCCAGAGCGCGGGCTCCAGCCCCAAGTCCAGGCCGAGCTC
Source organism: Arapaima gigas (assembly GCA_900497675.1). NCBI lineage: Eukaryota > Metazoa > Chordata > Actinopteri > Osteoglossiformes > Osteoglossidae > Arapaima > Arapaima gigas. Next base: position 75,020 of record UFQX01000380.1, on the reverse strand, counting down.
GGAGCGGAGCAGCGCCGCGCCGGACGACAGCAGCTCCCTCACACGGCCGCACAGCAGCTCGGCCTGCCGGGTCGCGGCCTCCTGCCAGCCCGCTGCCATGTTCGCACTGGGCCTGTGGACGGGCGCGCGCGCGGACGGCGAGCACGGCGAAGGGGGTGGAGTTAGTCGCGCGCGGGCCGATCGAATGCGCACGCAGGACTCATACGAGCGAGTTCACGCGCTGGACGTTTTCATTTTTAGCAGTAATTTTTTTACGATTATTGTTTCTAATGATGATGGAAAGCTGGGGTCCGCGCCGGTCGGTGTGGATGTCCTTCCTCTATCGCCCAACAAGAGCCGATCGTTGTGCTGTGGGGGAAGGGGGGAGGGGGGCTTGAACGTTAGTGCAACGTCATCACTAAAATGGAAGGGGTGCAGCGTGGCAGGGTGATGCACGGAGGGAATCCTGGGAAGCCCACCGCCCCCCTCCCGCCGCAGTGGCCCACGGATACGTGGGAGCTCCTGCGGTTGCACCAGGCTCGAGGCACCAGATGTTCCTCCGAAAAAGTGCTGTATTTGCATTCGAACCCGCAGCCGGACGCGGATTAACTGTAGATCTTTAAAAAGACATAATGATGAAGGCTGAGAATGTTGGGGGGGGGGGGTGACTGACACCTGTCAATCACACAACTCAATCGGAGCCGCTACAGGGCAAATAAAGAACAGTAGACTTTGCATGTGGTGCTATAAAACGGAAAAAAAACAATTATTATTTGCTGGTGCAGGACAATGGGTGGTCTGGCATGAAGCAGGGTACACAGTCCACACAGGGCAACGTCACACACTCATACTCACACAACCCGCTGAAATGCACGTCTCAGGACTGTGGGATCTAACCCAGAACATCCACTCTCCACACAGACTGAGCTGGACCTCTAAACATAACCCAGGACCACCCCCGATGCCCCTGCACCACTCTGAAACATACTGCCTTCTTTAAATATTTTAGTGATGCTGGACTTTAACATGTTATCTGTTTGAAATTGTTTGAGATGCTCTTTGTTTAGACTGTTTACAAAGGGCATGATCACATGTGGCTTTTATATATTGTAACAACCAACTTATTTGAATAAATAGGCGCAAAGTAAAATTTGTTGGCGTTATCTGAGACGGGCTGAGAAGTGTATCTACGGTTAGGACTTGCTGAGGACCAGATGAGGGTCAGTAACGTCGGCCATGTGTAAAACCACAGACGCGGGAGAAATTCTGCTTTCTTGTCCACATTTTAATTTTATGCACGATTTTACAGCTATATGGGTGTACAGTCACTTCCAGCTCCCACTTTGTCTATTAAAAAATTATTTAAACTGTTTCAGACCCATTGTGTTCATATGTAAATATAGAAGCTAAAATACATTCACTCTTTAAGCCCTGTGTGTCTGTCAGAATGTGGTTTACCACAACCTTAGCTGGTACAGCCTTTGTCAAACATGCAAATACTAGAGGACCTGTTTTGAGCAAATAACAAAGTGGAATAAGCGGAATAACAGATATATGTATAAAGTGAGCTTCATTTTGCAACTGTCACACATTTAAAACCTTGTCTTATGATGACGTGACAGAGCAAATGTGACGAGTTGCTCTATACACACACACACACACACACACATATAAAACGCAAGTTATTGAAAAAGTTAACGTGGAATTAAATGAAAAAGAACCGATTATGAAACCCTGTATAAAGGCAGGACCAGCAAATACTTTCCATCCGGGTTTATTTTGTAATTCCCTGTTGCTTTTATACAAGAAAAAGCTTTTAATAAAGTTGTAAAGATATTTGTTTTAAAGGTGAGCTAAAAGTAACCCGCATTACTTTTTAAAATGCATATTTTTGACGTGTCACCACGTGCTCAGCTCTACAGTTAACAGTTTCAGTTGCACAACTTCCAGCAGGCGCTGAATTTACTTTTATCGCTTCTTTTTTTAAAAAAAAAAAATCTGCCACAGAGCTGCAGGAAGAAAGTATGCGAAATAGTTTGTGCCTTTCTTCACTTGGTCTGCCCACCGGACGCGGGGTGTGTAAGCGGCCTCCTGCGAGCATGGTTTGGCCCTCGGGGGTCTGGAAAGTGCCGGATCACATGCGACTGTGACGCACGCCGCTTCAACATGCCTTTTTATGTGTGTTTGTAAGTGTGAGTTTGACCTTCCAAACTTTTTGAAAAGACACTTTTCCATTTTGATTGAGGTTTGATTGTATAAATATGCAGGAACTTTACTGATCGCCATGGAAACGGCATGAGGCTGCAGCAGCATGTATACGGACGGCAACATAGAGCAAAAGTCATGACGGAAGAGACACTGGAATAATAGGAATAAATCATAAAGGAAAACTGAAAGTAGATGCAATAAGTATGAAAATAAAACATTGTGGCCTCAGCTGAGTATTTCTCTGTATTAACCCTGACAGCCCAAGCATCACTGTAGACCCTGGGTTTGAAGGCACTGGGAAAAGTTTCTAGGAAAAGATTTGGAGAAATTTTAAAACATAAAATGCATTTAACGAAAAAGGCCTCTTTGGTTTTTAAACAGCTGAAGTGGTAACGCAGTAGTGATACTACAAGGATAGTCAGCAAGCAAGAGTGTGGAGGCCACGGTCCAGGCGCTTGTGGGAGCAGAAGTTCAGCTGTACATCCAAATGTCCATCGTGGTTCCAGAATTTCCAAAAGAGCCTGTATGCAAACATCACATCCTGGTGGGGGGGACGAACAAGTCGGCTCCTTGCTTGGAAGGTATGGAAAAGAAAGTCTTTCTGTGGAGACCTTCATATGGTGTCAACATGCTGGTGTCCAAGTGCTGGTGCTGGGTTGATCACTGCTTGAACGGTGTTATAAATGAAAAAAAGGAGCTGGTGGTTGATCTTTACCCTGTTAAAGAGTTCTTGTGGTTGGTTGCTATTGAAGGCGTAGATGTGTAGATGGTGTAATCCTACCAGAACTTGGGGTTCCACATCAACAACATACTGGACTGGTCCCACAACATGGATGCACTGTACGAGAAAGGACACAGCAGGCTGTAGCTTCTTAGACAGCTGAGGCTCTTCAAGGTGTCCAGCATCATCCTGCGCATGTTCTACCGGACCATAGTTACCAGTGTGATCTTTCAGAACTATGGTGTGTTAGACAGCTCTGACTAGGTGGAGGTCGTGGCAGAGGCCAGGATGAGGACGAACCAGTCCGTCGTGGTTATTGGCTCACATCCCTTAAATGAAGTAATCACCATGAGCTTGTTTAGCCACCAGGTTATCTAACTGAGATGCAGTAAGAAGTGATTCTGGATCCTTCTTATCAACAGCCTCCCACCTCCACAGTGTCACACAATGACCCCTCAACAACTAGCACGTATTTACTACTGTTATACACTACTTAGTTATTTATTATAGAATTTGGGGTTTGCTGTTCATTTATTGTTTATTATTTTGATTCTTTTATTATGCTATGTGGCCTGTGTGTTCAGCTGCTGTGTGTTGATTTCCCCACGGGGGTCACTAAAATCCTGTCCGAGTGACAGTGTAGGAATCCTGCGTCACTGTGTAGCACATTGTGGCCATCTAGTGGCCAGCTGGAAATTGCAACTGCTTGGTACCTTTTAGGGGGTCCAGGTGCGATTGGAAAAATTACCCCCAGTGTGAGAATGTTGACAGAACTGATTTTTAAACTTGGACTGCCACAGGGCTGACTGTGGTAAAATTTACTTTTAAGCAAAAATATCTGTATCTGTACTGTACAGTAGTGTAACTCACAGTTACCACTCTGGCTGGCCAGTCCACATCGCCCATCGTGTGGAACACCAGGCAAAAGCCGAGATCTCGCAGCGGTTGAACTTCTGCTAAGAGGTTAATATATGTTACTCAGAAATAGTTGTACTGGGTTTAGGTGTTTCTATATTTCCTGAATACCTACGTCAGGACCTCAGGGCAATAAATGCCCACACCTAATGGAAAAGTCAGGACAGGCAACGTCCCGCAATGAAAATGGCCCATCCCAGACACCGCTTCTGTAACATGATTCCCAGAATGCTATTAACCTGATTTTCACAACCAAATAAAACTGGGTGATAAGAACACCGAGAGGAAATTGATTTACTGCCATTAACCTTCTTGGCTTAGATCTCAGGAGAAGAGATGTTGCAGAACTGTAACCTGAACCAGCTAAATAAATAATATCTCAGTTTTAAATTAATTTTAACTTTTGTCCCTCTGAACCCTGTCTTTGGAAGTTTAACCACTTCCCTTCCACAATTGCTTGTGGCCTGGACTGAACAAACAAGGGTCTAACTGATTATACTGCAAACGTGGGAATTTTGAATGAAAAATCTTTGAAATCTGTGTGAAATCATTCATATTATTAGGAAAAAAACGTTTTAAGACCAGTTAGTCCTGGTCTTGTATTAATAGCAGAAATAAATGCATTCCATGGAAGGAGTCCAATCGCCTGCTTCAGAGCCACCAGCAGCGACAGCGATGCCTTGAACTTCTTCTTCTTGCTTCTATGGTTACTCTCCATACTCTAGTCCATCATGGCTGCCTCCAGAAAACCAACTTGCGATCAACTTGAAGCCCTTCTTCTTGTATTCTCCTGCATCAGTAGTCATACCCTACACCAGCTCACCATGTTTGGAACAGTGTGACTTTGTTGAGGTTTGGGGCTCTGAAAGTGACCTCAGACTTAAAATGACCACAGCGGAGGGGACAGAAGACGATGGACACAACTGTCTCCAGAGCTCTTACTGGTCCCAGTAAAGAGCCTGCAGTTATGAGCAAGGAACTAAACTGGGATGAGTTCAGTCAACATATAGGTGTATTACTGGAGTTTTGTAAAAACAACTGCACACTCCCCATATGCACCATTTTCCATAAACCCACCAACACCCCACCTCCATCTCTCTTTTGTCCAAAGGTGTTCTGGTGAGAGAGGGTTCAAGAACCTCACCCTCCAGCAAACTAAGCCAAGGCAAAAAGTACAATAAGCATCTGCCCAAATGCACAATCACAGTCCAACAGTAAAATAAATGTCAGATAAATGAAAACTGAATGGTAATATTGCACAAAAGAAGAACAAATGAACATTCCTCCCGGCTCCAAGACAAGGGTCTGCTAAAGGTGGCTCTTATTCTCATTCATATCCGTTTCGGTTTTACTTTCACATTAGAGCTTATTAATGCAGTGTTTCCTCCAGAGGTGGAAATCACTTTGAGCAAAATTTAAATATGTTAAAAATTTAAGGTGTGTGACTTTCCTCGGCATAACCATGCAGTGACAAAATTATAGCGAATATAATGTCGGTGGTTAACAAAAACAACAAAAAATAATGACTCTAATAAAGAAAATCACTTTAGAGCATTTAGCTGTTTTTGATCATGTTTAGAAGAAATTAATAAATCAGCTGGTTTACACTCAGTCCCTTAACTATTATTTCTCAACGGCTGTTAAACAGGTTTTTGTTTACAATCAAGGATTTGTTTTTGAATTGATCAAAAAGGAACCGTTGGACTGGTGTCCAAGATGTTATTCCTTCTTTAATATCTCAGTGAAGTGGGACACGGCTGCGTTGAGTAAGACGGTCTTTCAAAAGTAAAAAGGGGGCAGCAGTGTACAGTCTACTTGGCTGAGTTATAAACCACATTTTGAACTGCCAAGGTTTTGTGTTTAAATTAGACCAAACATATGTTCTGTAAATACGAACATCTGCGGGGTGGACAGCGAGTTTAAGTCCAGTACTAACAGGCCACAGACTTCATCTCCAAGTTGGCATGTGGGCGGTGAGGGTCTCCGTAAAACACCCCCCGAAGGATGAAGAATGACACTCCAATTCTAGCCGGGGGATTTTCCACACGCACTTCTCACTGCCACTAAGGGGGAAACACAAGGATGGGGCTGAGTGGTTAGAAAACCTTAAAGAAATCATAAAGCCCTGAACCATTAAACACGTTTCTCAAATGCAACTTACCATGATTTATCTGTTTTTACCCTCTTTATTCTTAACCAGTTGTGCTGCTCAGGGTTGTGCTGGTCTAGAGACTCAGAAAGTAGGAAAATACACCATGGACAGAATGCCAGTTCCAGTTGACAGTAGGGTCAGTTTACTCAGTTCAGGGTAAGTACCAGGTTCAAGAGCAGCACATGGGATCTGGATGCAGGTGGCAGCTCAAGCCACTGCACCATCTGCATTTAAGAGCAACTTCAGATATTGTTTACAAATCATCACAAGGGGGTGTGTGTTTGGGGGGCTAAAGATCAGCAGGTGTAAAACCATGTGTTGTTTCTGTGTTCTAAATTGGGAAACTGGCGTAAAGGACGGAAGCACCGAGAATCTTCAGTGCACGGGGGGGGGGGGGAAAAATTGGGGGGGGGGGG
>UFQX01000380.1:11164-68589 GCA_900497675.1 Arapaima gigas | reverse complement strand
GGGGGGGGGGGGGGGGGGAGTTTGGGGGGGGGGGCAGGGGTGGGGGTAGCTGTTTGGTGCTCTGTCAGCACCCGGACCTCCATTCTGCATCCCGTTCCAGATCCCGTTTCGGTGATGCTGGGAACACGATATGAGTCTCTCAGTGGGGACATTCTTGCCACTCAGAGGAGTCACATTATAGCAGTATTATAGCTGCCCTCGCTGCCAAGGTTGAGCAATTGGACCTTCTACCCAATGAGTGTGGAGAGGGGAGCTGGGACAGAAAGCGTGATAGGTTTTGGTGGACTGTGGCTCATCGCCATAGCAACAGGATCATAAAGGGAGTCTTATGTAGGGGCTGCCAAAGGCTTGGGTGATAAGACCTGTGTCCCTCTTTGGTTGGGACACTGGGGTCTTCCTCTCCAGAGCAAAGACAACAAACACTCCTATCGGCCTGACCGCTGACCTGCTTTCTCCTCCAATATTTGCTCTGGTTGTACTCAAATACCTCTAGGAAATGTTGTAAGATGTTACTAAAAACAACCCAGACCTCCTGTGTCTATCCAATATTAGGTGTGATAGGGGTTTGAAAAGTGAACAATACGTGTGTAAAATTACTTTGACACCTGCACATGTTAGATAAACGTTATCTGAGCATACATGCCATGTAGGGATACCACTTATCATAGTATTTAGGGCTGTCAATTTGCAATCTGAAGGTCCGAGGGGGGTACCTCCCTGTTGTTGTACCCTTGATCAAGGTACTTCCCCTGCTGTGACACAGTAAAAAAACACCCTGCTGTATAAATGTGTAACAAATTGTAAAGCTGATTCACGTTGTAGTCCACCATTACAACCTCGGTAGTGAGAAGAATGAAGATTAATAAAGCGCATGCAAATTTGTAAGGACACTTTAAGAAAATGTCGGGTGTGTACAATTATACGGCTCTTGAGGCTCAATGAGGTTCGATGAGGACAAAGCAAAACAGAACAATTTCGCAAGCAAAGCTAACAGTGTAAACAGCCATTCTGCTCGTTCTGAGTGCGCATTCGGTCGCTCTCTTCATTCTGGGTACATGAGTCGCCTGAATATTCTTTGGGGAAAAAAAAATCCCTTGGCAAACAGTGGTACCAGAGCCAACCCTCAAGTCAAAACAGGTCTGGTTATTTTTAGCTGTCAGTACAGGTCAGTGAGCAAATGAATGACTTTGATCGCAAATATGCACAAAGCGTCAAACACCACCCTTGTGACTACCACATCACTGTACAGAGGTGCTGGTGTTCTCTGAGAAAGACTTGTCATTATTATTATTATTATGTTACCTAGTTGACAATTTTCTCCACATTGTCAGTTTTATCCCACAAATTTTATGTCAGAGTTCAACCTTCGGTGCCCTGTAGCTCTAGTACCTGCAGTCACTCAGAATTCACCACCTACTGCCATGGTCCTGGATGGATGAACAAGCAATATTTTGCATATAATGTTGATTTATGGTCAACTGAAAATGGAAGCTGGGGTGGGGGGTGTGATCGTATTTGACTGAGCCTGGTCTGGGAGAGGTGAGCTGCACCTCAGCTCCTGGCACACCTGAGAAGGAGAATGTGGTGCAACAGGGAGACTGAGATCCCCCAGGTGCTCACTTAGGAGTCTCCTCAAGCTAATTTCTCCTCAAGCGTGTTAGACACCCAGGAGGGTGTAAGCTTAATACCTGGAGCACCTTAACCCCTATGCCGTGGGTTCCATTCCAGACCCCAACCAGAGTGGCATCACCTGTATTCCACCGATGACAGCAGTTATCAGAGCCCAGGGCAAGAAGGACACTCTGTCTATAGCCATACAGGTAACACACACACACACACACACACACACACACACACACAAGTATATTGCCTAACAAGATGAGCAACATGAGGCAGCAATGATAGCAGGGAGCTCATCTCAGACACAGTGTCTCCCTACCTGACCCCCTGCTCATATTGGTGCAGGAGTGGGTTGGGGGTGGGTCAAGAGGAGAAAAGCCACACTTGCTTCCCTCCGTCAGGGGGTTGACACACCATCCCATTTTAACACACTGCTTTAGTTCAGCCAGCTGAATGTGGACGATGATCAATGTGGCACTGGGCCCTTGTCTGGAGGGCTCACTGCTTTTATCTTAGTTCCTGTTACTGGAGGAGACCATTGTGATGCTGATATCTTAGTCAGTCATTATTTTGTAAAACAGGAGAGCAGTTTTGAGTATCTTGATGTTTAAATCCTCCATCTTTTATCAGTGGCCGCCTGTCTGGTGCAGGGGTGGTCCTAAGTGAATCCAGCAAGCACAGGGCTTATCAAAGGTATTGATTCTAAACTGTCCTATTGTAAAAGACTAAATTAATATATAGAAAATGTTCAAAGTAGCCAGTCTTATGTGAACTAAGCGATTGGTGTGGAAAAATATCGCTAACAGATTTGCAAAGTATCTTCAGTTAGGTGTTGGATCGTTGGTCCCGGTGCTGTGGAGATTTAGAGAACGAAATTAAAACATCAAGAAGACCCCAGTACCTTTTTTTCTGGCCTACTTGGGGAAGAAAATCCATCTGTGGAAACGGGTAAATATACAAATTACTTCTGAACGTGTTTAAAAGTTAAGCATGTTTATCGGTCTTAGACTAACCAAATAAAAATGTACTTAAATCGCTGAGATAGCACTTAATTCTGGTAAACATTGGTTCACGAGGTCTCGGATGGAATTGAGTTCTCTGTGCAGAATCTGGTCTTATAACTTATGGTGTAATATCTTTGGTGTAATATCTCTCAGTATTCAGCAATAAGTGCTGATATAGATCTTTAATTCTCTTTTACGTCAATATCAGAGGTCACACATGACTCAAGTTGTTCCTCCGAGGTGTCTTTCATTTTGCAGAGCAGTATCAGTTGTGCGGTGAGTTGTTTCCGGAAAAGTACAATAGACTGAACACACTGACAAATGCATTAATATCCCTTTTGGGAAAATATGGAATAGATGCTAAACTCGGGCAACAATTAACCGCACATAGCTAGAGAAACCAATATTTTAAAATATTGAGGAAAATTTACTACAGATGCAAGGAGTTAAATGTCAACAGCTGTGCACCATCCTAAAAAATACATTAGGAGAGTTAATTTAGGTGGATAATAAGGATACAGATGAAAAACAAAACTGGAAACACCAAACAGATGAAAATTATATGACTAATAGTAAGGGTCTCCTTTGCTTTCAAAATAGCTTAGGGGATCATTGGAATGTGGTCATACAGGTGTGTGAAGTGGGATTCTGGGAACATTCCAGGCCTTATTTCAGAAGGAAAGCTTCTAGTTCTCTGAGGGAGTAAGAAGCTGGGAATGTGTTCCTTCTGGAAATTCCACAGTTTCAAATATATTTATATAATAGATTAACGGGGAGGCTATGGAAAATATTTAACTTTCAAGTGTTCATAAAGCTGTTCTTGGATCTGCTTAAACCATACTTAGGGGGCGGGGGGGAGGCTTCATTGTTTTGGGTCTTGACAATGGTTAGAAGACATTTCCGTTGGACCACTAGGTGACTATACCTGGTTAGCGAAAATTTCATATTCCACCCATCCATCTATCCATCCGACACCAACAACTGCCCGCCCATCGCAGCGTCACGGTGGTCTGCAGCCTATCCCACAATTCAGCACTACATGAGAGACAACTGACCCAGTGACCCCCTTGAAATAGCTGCCCATATGATCACAGACCCCCCACCATGTTTAACAGCTGTCAGCATCCAATGTAGGCTTCCTCCAAACAGAGCAAAATAGTAGTAAAATGTACTGAAACATAGTTTGCCCCTCTTTTGTGCTCATCACCCTTCAGAACCACTTTTGGGCCTTGGATACAGGCAGTTTCCAAAAAGGCCTTAACAAAAATATATTTCGTGAAAATCACAACTTATAGTTTTTGCTAACACAGTTCACGGATTGGATTAAATTCTGAAATATTTTCCAAGCCTTATTGTGACTTTTTTGTTGCATTTAATTATGGCAACACTTTCGCGTATCACTTGGCAACCAGTAACATAAAAGATTTATTCGCTTCAGCAGTTACATGGTTACATGCGATCAACGCGGATCATTCAAAGTCTATAACCCTGACGTGCGATAAGTGTATTTAACGGTAAAACGCCGTTTAAGGACATTTTTATCGAAAGGTAAAGCTGGGTTGCGCGCTTAGTCACCGCGCTGCCTGTACGTGACTCATAGCGCGGTACTTCCCGGTACGCCGCGAGCGCGCGCACTGCCGCGCAGCCGCGAACCACGCCGAGTTCTCCCACTTTCACGCTGCGCATCAGCCGCTGATCACGCGCCTGCTGCGCTCCGATTGGCTCACACGTCACACACCTTCGGCCGTGATTGGCTGGAGATCCGAACCCCGCCCATTCCGGCCCCCGTCCGCCAAGGCGGTGTGAATGAAGGTGGGAAAAGGCGAGGAAAACATGTCTCGTAACATTCGGGGGAAAAGGAAGGAGGCGATCGAGCTACTGCCTCAGCGCTCGTGTGAACATGCGGAGTTACGCGGCCTCTCACTGCCACTCTCTTCTCCATGTAAGTCACCGCCTCCCGTTGTCTCGACACTTTTATCCATTATCATTAAAATAAAGCTCGATCTGTATTGGCGGCCGTTGAGCGGGGCGTTAACAGACATGCGTAAAAATAAAGAGCAGAAGAAATGATATATTTGTTTCAGTGTTTTCCTAATAAAAAGAGCTGCCATTTGCTGTTGTTCCACTTTAACTCCAAAAATTGAGCAGTTTATCCCCGCGTTACTCCGTTGCGCAGCGTCGATTATATTTAATTCCTTTCTAATAATAACAATAATAATATACTCCAGATATTCACTTGATCCCTTGGTAGGCTTTGCGCCACCGAGTGGATGAAATAACAACATATTTAAAGCGCCACCCCAGTTTCGTGTTTGACTCCCGCCTCCCCAACAACATTTGAGAAGTAGGTGAAAGGTCCCCGGGTTCACGTCTCCATCACGCTCCGTCCGCGTGCCAGCTATCAACCGTCCAATGGCAGGGGCGCGTGCTGCGCGTGACCGGCGTGGGGGGGGGGCGACAGTGTCAGCGCAGTCCGGTGATATGGATATACTAAGACAGACAAATCGTTAAATTGACGGGGCCATTCAAGTACTAATTTATTATTTCGGTGTCATAACTTTTGCAGGTGACCTGCTGAGAAAACAACACAGTAACGGCAGTATCTGTGAAATATGAAATGAAATGTGTGATGAGTTATGAGACTGCAGTCTCACACGTTATTCGGTCAGTCAGTAATAATATGATTTTTCTGATGGAAATTTTCTGGGCTTTCAATGTATTAAGCGGAGCTCCACCCACTGGTTTAATAAAAGTTGACTGTTATAGATTTGATTGACAGCTGCGCTCCGGGAGTCTCCTGAGCTCAGATTTCAGTAGAACTGTGCTGTTCTGTACAACCAGCCATCGCCTGTATGTCTGCATGTGTTCTTCTGAGAACGCTTGTGAAGTCAAAAGGTTTTTTTTATTGGATAAACAGGAAGATTCAGACCCTCCCTATTACCTCACATGCCTCATACATCCAGAGTTCAGCCATCATTTTCCCAGCTCTGGGTCAGTGGAGATTCCAATCCCTTGTGTGTCCACTAGAAGGAGCTAGGAGCGAGTCCCTGGAGCGCCTCTGTGCAAATGAAGGACATGGAGGCGGTGGAGGCTCTGATGACAATGAGCAGCCGCTGGGCAGCTAGGAGCTGCGAGCGCACCGACCCCCGACCCCTGACGCCACCCTCAGACGGCTCCGAGGAGGACGCCGCTTCCCCGCCTCTTGCCGAGTTCCAGGAGTCTCCCCTGGTAAGAGCCGGTCCACGCTGAGAGCCGTCACCTTTCGGTGTGGCTTTCTCATTCGCACCCCGTGTGAAAGTTCACAAAATCATCAGTCTCTTTTTGTGTTATATTTTTTTGTTTGGCTCTGCAGTGCCTGACTCCACCCTATAGCCCTGCGCACTTGGAAGCTCAGCAGGTACAATCGCCAGGCCAGTCAGACCTGGTCTTGAGTGCCTCCTGCCAGGTGAACAGCTCACCTGCGACTGACGGGCAGCGTCGGGCTCAGACCACCAGCGTAATCCGACACACGTCCGACTCGTTGCCGTGCAACTGCAACGGCTGCCCCTCGACAGAGGACAGGGGGCGCTTGTGTGCAGAGGCAGCTGGTCCAACGCAGCAGGATGTATGTGTGCCCAGTGTCCCTCCCACAGACACAACCACAGTGACTCTGTCACCCCCGTCTGTGGCTGCAACCCCCGTCCTCTGCCGGGTACTTCCCGTCACGCCCCCGACCCAACCCATCATCACCACCACCGTGCCTGCTCCAGTGCCGAACCAGCAGGGGGCGCTGTGTCAGCGTGTGGTGCTGCTGGGCAGCAGCGAAGTTCCCAAGGGTCCTGTCGTGTTCCTCTTCCCCCAGCCAGTGTCTCCCAGGCAGCCCCTGACAGTGACCCCCGGTGGCACCAGGCTGGCGGCCATTGCCCCAGCGCCAGGCTTCACCTCGGTGGTGCAGAGGAGCGCCGTGCAGGCAGCCGCATCGCGTGTCCGCAGCCACATCTGCAAGCAGCCCGGCTGTGGGAAGACCTACTTCAAGAGCTCCCACCTGAAGGCCCACATGCGGACCCACACAGGTGAGGCCCATAGGCTCTTCCACACTGTGGGAAGCGGTTAAGGAACTTGAGATCTTCCATGTTGACAGAGAGTGATTTTCCCCTTATAGGTGAGAAGCCCTTCAGGTGTAACTGGGACGGGTGCGAGAGGCACTTTGCTCGCTCTGACGAACTGTCCCGTCACCGGCGCACGCACACAGGCGAGAAGCGCTTTGTCTGCGCCATCTGCAGCAGCCGCTTCATGCGTAGCGACCATCTGGCCAAGCACACGCGCCGCCACCTGACCGCCAAACGCCCGCCTGGCTGGCAGGTGCAGCTGGGTCACCTGAGCGCCCTCACCGGTGCCGTCACCCCCTCGCCCTTCTCCTGATGGCGACAGACCCAGCCCGACCTCACTCACGTGGAGTTCCCGACAGGCAGCAGCTAGCGTGGCGGCTAAGGACCTGGACCAAGCGGCCGCAGGCTCGCGTTGAAGAGGTCCTGCCTTCGTGACCTGGAGTGAACCACTCGGCCTGGAACGCTTCTACGAAAACCCAGTTGTGTAAACGGGTGAAAGTGTGAAATTGTAAGAAGCTGCACCAGTTGCTAAGCACCTGCTAAGCAGATAAGTAGCGGTAATCGCCTTGACGACGGGGGCACCGCTGAAGAATGCCTCGCATCGGTCCAGTTCGCTCAGAGACTTTGCACAGTGGCCAAATTGCATGAGCAGATCTTTATTTTTATGCAACTTGGTGTGTTTACCCTGAATTAACAGGCTTTACCGTGGTTTTCAGGTCAGAATAATGCGTAATCTGGGTTGCTGGACAAATGCAGTGGTGTGCAGAGCCCTGCGTTGTTCTGTACTGTTTTATACAATGTTTTGACATAATGTCACCGTCAGCTCAGGGGACAGTAACTTGGTGAAAGTGTGACTGTTTAGGTTCTGCCCTTCACTGTTGCCATGGCAGCAGGTATACACATTTACAGGGATTAACTGGGAGATGCGCTAATATTTTCGGTTTTATTGGGTTAATATCCTATCCCTCCAAGTCTTCTTCCACAAAAGGACCTGCCTAAAGTGCATCTCCTGAAAACGTTTTACCTGTTTATAAATGTTTGTTGGCTCAGAGGTTGCAGTGTGATGGGCTAGTTAGCTGATCCAAATAGTTTATGACCAATATTGTGGGCAGAAAAGTGTGTCATGAAACAGTTCGATTTGTTATATCGTGTCTCTTTTGCTTCTGTGTCAGCATGTTGCTGCAGTTGCAGTTCTGAACTGTAACAGACGTTTGTTTACAAACATGAGGATGATCACCTGTCTCGACCAAAGTAAAATTTCTTAAGATCCATCCAGTCTGTTTTGCACAGATCTTGTCACTGAATGATTGTTTGCTAAGATGGGGAGAGAGGAGAAAAGAAATAAATTTGTTATAATCAAGCGTGCAGCTTTTTTTCTGTGGAAACTGGGCGGCACTGAACTGAACTCCGGATATGACTGGTCTTCGTTTCCTGTCAGTTGGTTATTTGCGGTTCTGACCGGTTACAAGTGGTCAACATATGTCAACATTTCACTTCTACCTATTAGCACCTCTGACAGATACTTCACCTGAATTGCTTCAACAAAATACGTGCATAGATAAACTTGCAACTCCTTGGGGTTATGATCAAATCCGGTTTTGGAACTGCACGTAAGGATAGCTCAACATGTGTATCTTCATGTGATGGTGTAGAAGTTTACTTAGATAATTCAGAGCCAGTTTGCACTCCAAGCCCCTCCAGGTCACACCACATTACGGTCCAGTTCCACGTCCATGAAGGAGTTCTGGGCACCAAGGTCCCACTGCCACTAAACCCCTTTTCACTGTGGGCTTAAATGCACTTTCTGGACAGCTGAAACGCTGAGCGAAGTGCCATTCCCATTTTTAGACTGTCGCTCTGTTCTGCAATACTGACCACCACCGCCGTCTTCCTTCATGTATTAACAGTTAAGCTTGAACTCACCTTTTCTCCCATTTCCAAAAGATTAACACTAAAGGATCAACAACGTAGTAGTATTCAGTTAAAAAAAAAAAAAAAGACCACAGTTGAAAAAATGTGTATTAAATTAATCACTTTCATTACTTTGACACACAATTTTACAGTCAAAAACAGGTTACATCCGTTAGTGCCTTAGATCAAAGTGTACTGACATCAGAGCTTGGTGTTGGAGGGAAGGTTTTACAAGCCAGGTGTTCATCTGAAACGCTTTTACTCAGTCGGTCATCACAGGAGACTGGTCCGGCCTGGTGTGAGTGAAAAGAAGTGGTTTGAAGGAGGCAGCTGGGCCAGCGCCACCACTGGCCAAGCGACTGACCGTGCAAATGCCGACTGCCCAGGGTGCTCATGCAGGCTTTATCAGCAGCTAAGCAGAACCTCACACATGCACAGTGTTAGAAGCTTTTGTCAGAAACGTCCAGACTGGGCTGAGACTACCAACCGGCCAAGAACAGGGACCAACCCGTGGTCCCAGTGCAGTGAACAGGAAGGGTCCCACTGCGATGCCCATAGCCAAGCAAAGCGTTTCTTATGGATACCATCACAGCAGCTCAAATCTACCCGCGTGCTTCCTGTGCATCAGAACTTGGGAGAAAATAAACACCCACACGCATGTTTATTGCAATTATGACTCGTTTGATCAGGCTCCAAAGCACAAAAAGGAAGTCTGACTACTAAGCTAGCAGTCAAAGCACAAATTTACATTGATCTTTGCAGTTATTCCTTGAGAACGTATCTTGGCATTTCTATTGACAACTGCATTGTGTTGGGCAGACAACTGATTTACAAGACTGGCAAAGAGGTCATCTCTAAAGATATATGAAATAAAATTAAATAAAACTGAACATACATATATATATATATATATATATGCATATATGCATACATACATGCACAGACACATATATATATAAAAAAAAAAAAAAAAAAAAAACTGTGGCCAAATAGGAACCCATGAGGTGGGATTCCATCTCTACAGAGTCATCCATTTTGTTGCATATTACTGAAAGTAGACCAGCTGATTCTGGGCGGGGGCTCCTGCATGTGAAATGTGCTCTTTTGAAAATATGGACTGTGAAAATGAGTACTGTCACCATGCTGTCTGGTCCCAGGGAAAGCCCTCATCTCCCAGGACACCCAGGTTGGATCAGACTGGAGCAAAGGTATCTTCCTGCTGGTTGAACTGGAAGCAATATGGAACCAAAGTGAAGTTCTTCACCACGGTGTCCAGAGTGATTCCAGCATCCTGCATCTCGTACCTGGGCAACATGTCAAAATTAAATATCATTTACGGCTCTCAGTCCTATTGGCAGCTACTCGAGTGACGTGATCCAGCAAATTGCTAGTATCAGACAACCTGGGCAATTTGATAGTTATCTAAAGCTCTCATCTGTTTTTGATGCACTTTTGTTCATCGACTTAGCATTTGAAAATGTATTTAATCGTTCTTAACATCAGAAGGAATTAAAAAAAAAAGTGCCAGTTCCAATTAGGGACACTTTGACACTTGGCATCTGGGCTCCCATCATGCTTTGCTTCCCAGGGCAGTATACAGCAGTGTTACATGAGTAGGTCAGAGCAGCCAGCTTACCAATCATGTGCAGAAATGATGTAGTAGACGGGCGGCTGTTCCACTTTGGCGAAGGCTGATGGCTCCCCCAGGCTGTGGGCACCCATGTTGCTGAAAACAACCCAATCTCCAACGCTGAGCTCCGGTAGCAGACAGCGCTCCACCACCTGGTCCAGCCCGTCGCAGGAGGGACCCCACAGGCTGCTCACAAACAAGGGCTCTGCTGCTGGCACAACCTGCGGAACAGCGCCATTCAATTAGCTTGGCTCCTGCCTCCACAACGTGGGCTGAGTTTCTTTGCCATTTTCTCACCTTGTGAACCAAAGGGGCTGGGATGGTATCATCCAGCAGCTTGCAGGAGAAGGAGCCATACACACCATCATTCATGTAGTACAGAAATGCCGGTTCGTCGTTGGGCGACAGCTCCTCTGAAAGAGGTATAAATCATGGTATGAGAAGAATGTAACGAAAGCAGAAACATTAATGAAGAGGGGCGGGTGGCATGTAACAGACCTTGTGGTTGCCCACATTGGTCCCGGGATACCGTCTTCTTGGCAATGATGTTGACAGCCAGGCTGAAGGAGGAGGACACGTAGTAGGCGCCCGGCTCAGCAATCACAGACACACCAGATTCCGGGGGAAAATACATGTCCAAATGCGCCCGAACTGAGCCCTCAACCTGAACGAGAGTACCAAGTCCAGAAGATCCATTTTTAGTCCAAACTCGGCTATATTTAAGACAGCTTTACAAAAGTCTAACCTGGGGAAAAGAATCACACTTGAATCCACTCAGAGACCACAGTACAACATTTTAGAAGTGGAATGCAATTTGGAAACATCTAAAACTATAAACCCTATATAAAAGTTCACATGTATTTTGAGGGATATAAACACAATAACAGCTAGCTTTGCTGAAAGGGATAATGGTCCTATAAATAATAAAAAACAAAAATGGGGAAAAGGGGATTGGGACATAACACATTAACTACATTAAACACCTCTATCTCATAACATGTTAAATTAAATCAGAAGTTGGCGCAAAACGTACAAAAAAAAAAAAACTCTGGCAATAAACGATAAAACACATGGAAAAAAATGAAAGGATATGCGGCCTGTGTGACAGCTTGTCATTTCAGAACATTCAAAGTATTTTATAAAACCAAACTTGTGTTCTAGTGCTACAACCTTTCTTTCACAATTTGAACCAATAACCCGAATGGTTCAAACTCATCACTTTGGCCAACTGTGTTTGTGTAATACATCAGTATGGGTTATGCAGCACGTTTCTTTCTTTATTCATACCGAAACCGGCTCATCATTCAAGCAAATGTTCTGGAACTGGTTAGCTGTAGATGTTAATACATAGAGAAAGTGCATTATCAGTGCTGCTTGCATACTAAACCTTAGAGAAGTGAAATTCCATTTCTGGTTCTGTTTACATTTCTAAATGTTCCTGTACCGAATATGACTACTCCTTCAATGCTTCCCATGGAGCTTAAAACTGCACTTTGAGTGAGACACCTAAGAGCAGAAGAGCACAAACCTGCTCCAGCTGTTCCTCTGATCCACTGAAACCACCACCAATATCGAGGATGTCCATATGGAAGCCCAGCTCCAACTGAAGGTGAGACAAGCCATTAGTCACACCCCAGACACATCAGAAAACAGTTTTCACTACTGCAGGTTGGTGGAGAACCACCTCTGCACCATGAGTTTCCAGCCAAAAAGTGCAGTGAATATTCTGTGGAAATACAACAATAAATCCTCCAGCCATTCCACACTCACCCCCATGTCAAACACACAGCGAGCATCTGCCACAGCATGAGCATAGGCATGGGTGTCCCTGCAGGAGGTGGGGATGTGGAACCTGAGAGTGAGAGGGACACACACAAAACAACTTGAGTACATTTACAGTGAATTAAACAAGTTCAGAAACAGGGAAGAAAACAGAACGTTAGATTCTAAGTAGTAATCCAGAACAAAGCTTTAACGTCAGAAGAGAGAGATCAACAAACTACTTTAAAGACACCTACAAGATCACTGCTTCTGAAGAGTACTGATGTTCCATCATACATGATTGTGTTCAAATGTGGTGTGCCCTCCCAAGTCATACACTGTGTGCAACAACTAACCTGACACCCACAACCTGCAAGCCCAGCTTCTTAGCACTCTCCAGCAGATGCCTGCAGCCTTTGAGCAAGGAGCCAAAGGTCATGCTAGTGGCTTCAGTGAGGCTCTCAGTGGCCATCTGCAGGAGAAGCCTGAGGAGAGAAGACGGGGTGGGGGTTACCATACCTCAGTCCTGTATAAAAAGTTTCCGCAGTCCCAGTAATCACAGGCACAATTCACAACTAAACCAAAGTGGTAAAAACCAATGGCCCTTAGGAAGGGACCTTGATAAACTTCAGGAATGCAGGACAGGAAGTGTGCAGGTGAGAGGTCTGGCTCGCACCTTGCGCTGGGGTGACACCGTGCGATCTTGTACATCTCGGTCTCACTGTCACACACGAGGACTTCGATGCCGTGCTTGGCAGCATACTTGATGTGGGACAGCTGCTTGCAGACACCAGTGTACAGAATGTTGTCTGGGGACACACCAAAATCCTGCACCAGAACTAGGTCATTCTGCCAGGGAGAAAAAAAGAAGTTTAAGAAAACACATGGAAATGTGAAAATCTGTATCCCTTTTCTTGGAACAGAGATGTGTCAAATAACATTTATTATACCTCCTTCAAAAAGCAAAATTACCAAGACAATTTAGGGTGCGGGACACACAAACATGCACACCTTCTTTGGCATGCATGCAGTGAATCAAATGTCTATTTGCTCTACAAGTGCCAGCTGGTGATGTAAAGCACTTGGTAAACCAAGTTGACTGCTGGTGACACTGTGAGCAAGGAAGGGAAAAAAGGTGGCACCCGCATCATCCACCCTAGGGAACGAGCTCAATGGACCTCACATCCTCTGAGTAGAGCTGAGCTTCAAGGGCCAATTTGGTAACATGGATCCCCACAAGAACTGCAGGGCACCAAAGCATTGCTTTAAGAGGGCACTCATTTTGTTTCTTGTTCTGTAGCCTGTAAAAGGTTTGGACTGTAAAAGGAGCACTTCAGATTTGTTTAGATGGTATTGTCAGCTTTTATTCTCTTTATTTTCATAATCTACCCTTTTCCAATATTATGCAAAAATAGACTACTTCACATCATTAGCCACAATCACGGTCACACACAGTCACCTTGTTGGAACAAGTGAAGCCAACACCGAGGGCAGCAAGGATCTCAATGATGGCAGGGCTGCTGTTGCATCTGACGGGGTAGTAGGGTCGTATCTGGGCCATGTGGGCACGCCACCGGGCATGCTGTTGTAGCAGGACCCCAAGGTCAGCCACGAAGAACGCATTCTTCTCAGCCTATTTGAAGGAGGGGGCACAGGGATGGCAAACAAGGTGATATAACTGGGTCAACTCTGGTGATATTTTTCCCATGTGAAAAGACACACACTTCCTCTGGCCAAATAAAGGATTTGGTGCTGCGATGCAGGGCAGATAGGGCCAGAACTCCCAGAAAGTAAACAAGGATTAAGTAATTTTCCAGTGTTAAACACATGCTAGCAATAGCCTTAACTTTCTGAAAGTCTTTGCTGCACTTACTAAAGCTTGTTCGTAGATATGGTTGTCAATGACGTCCGAGATGGTGGTGGCGTCCTCCAGGAGTTCAACGGAGTAGCTGGGTTCATCTGCAAATCCTTTCATCTCAACCGTATTCCGCAAATCCGACAATCATAAAGCAAGTGGTCCAATCAAAGTCGAGTCTGAGCCCTTGGGGTCCTAGGTGTATGCAACAAACTGTGGGGGGGGGGGGGGGGGNCCCCATTTCACCCCACATGTCCACACTGACATGGTGGAGCTGGAATGTGCCGAGTGAGGGGGGGGGGGGGGGGGGGGGGGGGGCAAAAAGGTAAAAACTCAACAGTAACCATAAGAATACACCACAGGTAAAACAAGGGCTACAAGAGGAGACACAGGTGTTTTTGCTTCAAAAACACCACTCCCACAAATAAGGATGGATAATTTACTATCATCTTGTCCAGTCACCTAGCTGAAGTATCTAAGCTTGTCAAAACACCCAAAGATTTCCTTACAGACAACAGCAAAAGCTGGTGTCAAAACAGACATCACCAGTGCCTCCCATTTCCTGAGCTGTGGGTTTGAATCTAACTTTGTCTATGTTGAGTCTGCCTGTTCTCTGTGTTCATCCATCATCATCTTGTTCTCTGTGGGTTCCTCCAGGTGCTGCTTTCCTCCCACACAGTTAAGACATGCATTTCAAGAGAACGCGTGACTCTTTACTGCCTCTTTAGTGTGTGCTTGTTTATACTTGTCTACATCCTTCGCATGCAAACTGCTGGTTAACTAATCAAGCTTTTCACACGAAGGCAAAGAGGGAGTGTTTGAAAACCTCCTCGCTGATCCAGGTGACTTCAAAGAAAAGCCAGCTGCAGGCCTGAGTGGAAAATCATATTAGTGGGAGAGATTGACCTTAAAGGTCTTTATAGTGACTATAATAACAATGCGTTCTTGGGCTCAGGTCACAGAGAGTTAGTGTACTTTACAACCAAGTGCTCCCAACTACTGAGGGTAATCCTGCTGGCGGCAACCCGTCAAGATTTTTGTTTGATGGCATTAGCTTAACACAATAGAGGCAGTGCAAGTGTCTGATGTTCACTTTCAATAATGTTGCATAATGCCTCGGTGGGCAAAGATGTCAGTTCAATCTCCTGTCTGATGTGTGGACAAAAAGTGTCTGCCCGCGTCATGGGCCTTTGTGGCCGATGACAGGAGCTGCTTTGATCCGTGGTCACAGTTTGTACCCCACTCCCCTGTTGGGTGTGGTAGCAACGTCACCATTCAACTCAGCTGATTTACCCACAGGAAAACATGGGTCCCTTAGGGGACAAGGGCATGTAGAAGCCTTGGCAGACCCAAAAGGTTGGTTGACCCCAGCACAGGTCTTCCCTTGACAAACTCAAGAGCCAGCTGTTCACCAGCATTAAACTAATTTAAACACAAAATACACACCGAGGGGTGGCAAGTTGTGATCAACTGAAAGCCTATTAGAATACAAATATAAAAATTTATATAAATCTAAAAATTAAGGATTCAAAAATTAATTTAGTAAGAAAGGCATTATAAAGGAATTTTAATTAACATCTAAGAATATTGTGAATGACAACATTAACCATATAAATAAATACAAAAGAAATCAAGCAACATGTACTCACATGGACAAGTCAGGAGATGGACCTATCCCACTATCAGCTAGGATCCCAAGGCGGCTCGGCGTTGAAGTCGAATTGCTCCCGGTAGAGCGCCGCCCCTAGGCCTTCTGGGTAGTTGTACACCTGCACAGAAAGGGGTGTGCCCTGCGGATGAAAGAGGGTTCTCTGTAAGAAGGCTATGCAGGTACAACGAAGCATACATTTATATACAATACTGTTACATCAAACTATCCTATTATAGCCATGCAAAGTAACCATTCCTGCACTTTAAATAAACAACCAGCTGTGCAACAAACACACATACATTCAGAACACTCTCCGAGTCTGAGGATGGCCCTGCAAGGGCATAATCTATGGAACAAAACAGTAACTTCAGTCAGTGGCGAGAGAAACTGCACACACACCAGAAACAAAGTTCAGAGTGCAGGGCAAATTAACAGGAATTACCCCCATCACCCTCTGGGAGATGTTTGACAAGGACTTTCCCTGGAAACCAGTTCACTGTTTACAACATGGCTGAGGTTGTCCAGCTGCTCTAAAATGTATATATGGCTGTGTACACTCACCTGTTATTACAAAGACTGCCATAATCGACATGCAGACCCTGCGTCTATTACATGCCTGTCAACTGATATTTGTGCCAAATTGATTTTTATAACAGGAAATGACACCAAAAGGATATGTTCAACCCCTTTATTCTGTTATGATGCAGCAGAATGCATGTAACTGCAATGCAATAAACATAACTGGAATGAAATAAAAAGAAAATTGTAAATTCTACATGAAAGAAAAGCACTGCGGACAAAAAAAATGTTATTTCAAGGCTACACATAAGGGTACCATTTCTTCCAGTGTGGTTCAGACCCATGGAAATTTACTCTTTCCAAATTACTTTCCACATCTAATTTAACACAGCTTTGCGAATCAATGTTTTCTTCAATAAATTCAATAAAGACTAATTTAAGACAAACTCCAGTTAGATACAAGTTTGAGGTATGGACTGAGTTCAGACACTGCCAAAATTTTACTGACAGCTGCGACAGAAAAAAATGGCTGGAATTCACAACATCTACAAAAATTTTTTTTAAAAAAACTACTGATTTATGCTAAACCCAATGCAAATCACTAAATACAGTAATTTAAGCAAAACTGGGGATTTTCTCCTTTAAGGAATGTTCACATTTTCTTGTTTCACAAGTATGGCCAAATTCAGGCTCAAGTCACATCTGTGGCTCAACTCCAAAACATGCTGCCAAACTGATGTGTAAACAATATTAACAATGACAGCATAGTTTACAAACAGTTTAAACAATCTAAATGTTATTTTCTCATTTCACACCAGTTGACACTTGGCTGTCATCAATACTGCTACTATTTTCATGAAAAACTTACGTTTCACATTATCAGCATTTTTTCTTTCAATGCTGTTAGTGTTCTCATTAAAATTGTTTTCACTGATATTCTAACACTGTTTTCAGTTATACTGCTAGAGTTTTCTTTAATATTTTCAAAATGTTTGTTTACATTCTTAATGTTTCTATTGATAGTGACATGGTGTTTTCATTAACAGTCGTAGTGTACTTGTACTAGTTTTAGTGCAATGTTTTTATATTTATATTATACCAGAGTTGTGTCGGATGGAGGAAGAGTGTGAGTGAGAGTGTGTGTGTGTGTGTGTGTGTGTGTGTGTGTGAGAGATGGGGAAAACAGCGTGTTACAGAACGCAGTGTGCTCCCAGACAGTTGCGTCACCAGTTCGGGTACAACGGAACAGATCGCAATAAACCGGGTCCGACTTCCTCAAAACTTTTCATTAATCTACGGTAAAAATTATTTCTAATATTAAAGGAGAGAGGGATGGAACGCCGTCCGCGCGCGCGACACGCCGCCGTTCGCAGATCAGTTAAACTGTCACGTCAGGAAAACCGCACACTAGACGGCCCACTAACGTACCCAAGGTGTCTGGTTAACTACAGTAATTCAAAAATATCAAACATCCGTCGTGAGGAGCTTTGCTGGCTTTCAGATAAGCGAGATATTCACTAGAGATGGCGAAACGAGCCCGTGAAACGACAGAGAACGTGGAGCAGAACCGGGCGGCGAAGGGCGAACCTCCCCACAGCCCACGGGCTCCTTCACTGACACTATCAACGTTATTAACATGATAAACATTAATAACAGGCAACAGTGTTTTTAGTAATAATCAATCGAGTTACTTTCCAAGGCAAACCGGTAACATCCGGATCGAAAACCGGCAACACTCAGCGAGAAGACGGCGAGTCGGGCGGCGGCCGCCATGTTGCGCTCCATGTTCCGCTGCGGCTCGAATCGACGGCGTAGCTACTTACGTGAGGTAACGGCCCAGTTTTTTGGGTAAATCGTCTTCTCTTTTTCGGCGGAATTTTTAAAGAGTGGTGGGGGCACCAGCAGAAGAAAGAAAGAGGCCCGAATGTGCCATAAGCGTTGGAGCGACGGAGAGGTTGAGAATAGCGCCGCCGCCGCTTCCCCTTCGGTCTACAGCACTGAGAGAGCGAGCAGAGGCGCGTGGGGCTGTACGGGTACTGCCGGGCTTGAGGGGCGGGGCTCTGAGCAGGGGACGGGGACGGGGACGGGGACACTGGCAGCCCTGTCACCGTTTAAATACTGTACTGTACAACTTACGGGGATGTTTGGACAAGCACATCAGCACCATTTACTGATGCCCTGTGTGGTACATACAGTACTGTACACACAGCCCAACACTCTACCAAATGCACAGAATTGCATATACAAAATCCTGTGTGTACAGTACTGCTTTTATATGTATTTTATTTCTCTTCTATTAAGAATTCATATTCTATTAAAGACTTCAAAAAATCTCTGTAAAACACAATTAAAACGACTCATTCAACTCATTCAAGGCCTCAAGTATTGATATACACACTGATATATACTCATCCTCATGGCTCTTCCCTATTTATAAAATCTAAAATATAACGAAGTTCTGCTTAAAGACACAAAACAGTACAAAATCACTGGGCCTTCATAAACATGTACACAAATAAACCACAGTACCATGACAACGAATTCATGCAAACATACATATAAGCAAATACAATATACAGTATATAGCAATATATACAATACGATATACAGTTTATACAACCATATACATGTTCTGTACGCTGTAACCACTCACCGCTTGTCATTTTTTACAGGTTTGGGTGTTTTGAGCCTATCCCGGCAAAGGATGCCAGGCTAGACAAGGTTGCGTCGTGCCCTTTTGTGGGCCACCAATTAACTAGAAACATGTATCTTTGGACTGTGGGAGGAAACCAGAGCACCCAGAGGAATCCCATTCAGAAACATGGTAAATATGTAAATTTTCCACAGATTGACCTGGATTTGAATCTATGCCCAAACTGCCCAGGTGCTGCAAGGCCAGTTTGCTGCCTTTTACAGTATATGCAACCTTATACCTTATATAATCTAATATATAATATATATATAAAATATCAATTTTTTTATATATAGGCCATTATGTCGTATACATTACTATATTGTATATATAGCCTTATATAAGCTCTGTACAGTACATACAGCCTGTATAGTATATCGCCAGATTGACCTGTGTAGTATATATGGCCCTATGCATGGTGTAGACTGTATATGGAGCCGTAGAAGTACCCTACTCAGTATATACTTTACAGTGTGATGTATGTCCTATACATATAGACTATACAGTAAAAACAGCCCTATACATGCACCTTTATAGTTTACACAGCCTTCTAGATGCCCTATACAGTATATACTGTACAGCCCTGCGCTTGATTTTTTTAACTTAAGCCCTATATAATACATACAAATATATACAATTCTAGACAGTCCTGGTCAAGCACTACCCACTATTAACAGTGTATGCACAGCTGTATAGTATATATAACCTTATTCATGTTTCATTAAGTATATAAAGCCTTTTCCATACCTTACACACTGTATACAGTGCTGCCTGATATAGTATATACAGCCTTGTACCATATATTGAGACCTTTATATCTCCTGCACAGTATATACACACTGTTTGCACCCTGTATAGGATATGAAGTCTTCTGCTTACCTTATGCAGTATATACAACCCTCTATATGCCCTATTAACTGCAGTATATACTGTGGTCTGCATGACATGCGCTATACAGCAAAGTTTGATCCTGGCCTTTTAACACCATTTCAGGTCACCATGAATAATACTGAACCTGCAAACAGGTTTGTTTGTATTGAACCCAACAGAATTTACTGAATACAGTCTGAGAGGTTTTTAAGTTTATTGTAAACAATTGTAAAACCATAAAAATGGTTGACAAGCAGAATATCAGCTCAGAGTATAAAGCAGTCCTCTCACATACAGCAGAATGGAATTTAATCTGAGTTGAATAATTTTTTTATATAAATTGTACAGTGCAGTAAATCTCTAACCACTCACAGTTCATCATGATTTGCAATGTACAGGTCAAGTTAAATTGCCTACCTTAGGTATGCATTCAGTCTTTCTTACATGCTCTCAGTATAAGCACTGATGCCACTGATTTCTGTCCACAGCATTTTTTTCAGCTCCTTCTAAGATATTCTGCACTCTGCATTCTGCTGTCCTGCTTCAGGCCTGGAGACTCAGCTGGAGACTCTTTCTCTCCAGCACTGGGAACTGTTTCATTGACCACAGTGTGGGGCATCTGCCTGTCCGGTGCACAAGTTGCAGAGAGTTTGATTTGGGTTTGATTTGCATGTTGGCTTCCTTCCCAGGCCATTGGTGGAAAAATGGTTGGTGGTGTTCCCTCGCAAAGTGCAACACTTCCTCATGGAGAACAAGGAGGAGTTTGGCTCCTCTCACCTGGACGAAATCCACAACTTGCACAACCAGGCATTTAAACTGACCTAGAATGAGACAAGTTTCTTCATAGGAGGATTCAAAACTTCTTAAAAGCACATTTTTACATTTTCTTAGATTTTCCATACATTGCATTGATTATGCACATTTTGACAGAATTCAAATATAGAAAAATTAATTTACTGGCTTGGCTCCAGGTACTGTCAGTTATAACAAAACATCTTTATTTTATTCTTCTTGGTTCAGACTGTTTTTCAAAAATTACCAAATCATTCAGGACTGGAAAGTCGCAGGGGCCAGTGGACCCATTGTCTGGGTCGCGTTTAATGTATTTCCACTCATGTGAGGAAATAAAGAAATATTTCAGGAAAAATTACTGAAAGACTGAGGTCACCCGTTATGTATAACCTTGACTGTTACCGAAAACAATAAAGTGGGGTGGAGGGGATGTGATTTTTTTGCGAAGTCCAAGAGGGCAAATATTTTTCATTATCTGTAATACATTAAACATGTCCCAGGCTAAAGTTTGAAACATTACATAACCAGAGAGTTTGTTACTCAATCAACTGTTGTATACCCTTCTGAGGTGAAATAAATATTTTCTATCCATATTTTGTGTCACGATGAAAGAATATTGTCTTTAGGTCTAACGTAGAATATAAAGTTCAAGGTTCAAGGTTCACCTTATTGTCAATATGTCATTCTGAACGAAATATAGTTTTTCCTGGACCATGGTGCACAATATGCTGAACAATCATAAAAGACACAAAAACAGCACAGAAAAGGACACATATTGAGGTAGGTCGATGCAGATACAATAGACTGGAAGATAACAAATGGATGAATAAGTAAATGGGTAGGAGAATCAGTGCGGTCTTTAGTGACAGTGGTAGCGAACAGTCCCTAAGCTGTTTGGAATTCCGCAGTCTGACGTAAAATTCAGAATTGTCAGTCTTCTGTCATTGGTACAGCTTATCTTGATCGCAGACGGGAAATTGTTATTTCAAACCCGAACCCTAACTGTTATTTCAAGTAGCATATGAGGCACAGGAAATGTAAACATATTTAAAAGCGTTTATATGTTAATTGTATATTATTCATGTATTAGTGGAGCATACAAGTTCCACAAGTGAAAATATTTTCAATGTGTGGTGGCACAAACCAATATAAATACTTGTGCTGGTTACAGTATTTATGCTCATAATTTTTGCACGCATATGTTGTGCAGTTTCAGAGAAGCACATTCCACCCTTTTTCACCTGAAAAGAGTCTCCTGTAAAATCTGTCCTCATTTTTACTCCATACTCCCCTCTTTGTGCCACAAGCCAGCTGCTTCCAGAGAGAATCCACAGCCAATATATCACCGTCCTTCAAAGTTCTGTCAAGTATTGCTAATGTTTTTCTTTCTGGACCTTTTAAAAAAAAAACTCCCTAAAAATAACATTTGCAAGCTTAATCACAATGTCAGATGAGCCAAGGGTATGGGGCACGAGAACAATACGTCGGCACAGGATTGCCCGGTTTGTTTTAATCGCCGAAGCGTGGCCCATTGTTTTGACTTGTGAGTGAAAGTTTCTCCTTAAGACCACACAAAAGCTGTTCCGTGTTTTGTGCCTGTTCCCTTGCCCCCCCCCCAGGCCTCCTTTGGACTCTAAACAGGAGCTTAACGCTAATCTCGGACAGCATCTAACAGTGGCGTCCAGTAATGAGTCGACGTTCGATTGCCATTGTTTTGCGGTCATAATGGCAGCAGTCACCGAGCACGCTCAGTGACGGGGGACATGTGTCCACCCACCGCGAGCGAAAACACACGAGGACCTGCATTGTGCACCAGGAATTCCCATTTGCAAACAGGGGCCAGATTACATCAAAAACAGGGGTCCCACCCGATGGCAGCGGATTACACGTCCGAGACTGCAGAAGAAAGCGAGAGGCCTTGCTGGCACAGACAGAATTTTAACCAACAACAAAAACCTAATACGCTATGTTTTCATTACACATTAATTTGGGTTATGAGAAAAACAATCATTCATTTCCACTAGCAAAACTGGAAAGTCAAGTATAGTTTCTGTTCTCTATTACCAAAAGCAACGTTGACTTAAGAACAACATGTGGCTGTAATGAAACACACTAAAAATGCCATGGGTGCCACAACAGGGTGTGCAGCTGCTGCTCACTTCCTAGGCTGTGGGTTCAGAGGAGGGTTTCTGTTTAGCTCAGCCTATGTGGAATTTGCATGTTCTCCCCATGTCCTTGTAGGGTCCCTGCAGGTGCTCTGGTTTCCTCCCACTGTCCAAAGACATGGTTTTCAGGTCAGCTGTGGATTCTTGTTGTCTTTTGTGCGTGTGTGTGTATGTGTGTGTTTGTGTGCGAGTGAGCGATGGATGGATGTGATGGATTGGTGCCCTGTCCAGAGTGTACCTTGCCTCACCCTTACACTTCAAGCCACCACAATCCTGCACTGTCCAAGCAGTTACTGACAATAAATGAATAAATTAGACACAGGAAAATTCAACAGAGCAAATTAGTAACAACATTCTATATATTTTTGAAATTATCCTACCAGTTTAATTAAATATAAGCTGGTTTCTCTGAAAGTTACTCCCTGCTATCATATTTTTTGTCTGTACATGTGACCCATATTTTGTTTTGACTAAGTCAAAATATAAATTCTGTTCTGTATTTGATTTGGATCTTTAATACAATATTTTAACATATCCTGCACTTTAGAATAATGTCACTGGAAAAATATTAGCTGTATTCTGCAAGAAAACTTCAGTCACCTCCAAAAGTGGTGTGTAGTGACTATAAACATGGGTGCTGTGTTAATGAATCTCTACCACAAAAACATATATGTGTGACAGTTTGGAACCCACATCCATCCCAGCCATCAAATACTTTTGTCTTTATCTTTTTATTTGTGTCTTGAATGGTTTCAGAGTGTAAGAGTTGGAAGCATCACAAGGGGAAACTGCAGAACGGAGACCAGTGCTGACATCATCGAGGGCCACATACTTATAGCTCTTTATAATAAGCTTCAGGAAAATGTGACACAGTAGAGGCCTGATAAAGGCGGAGAAATGGTACGTAATGTCAAATTAAGAGCATTTACATTTTAACAATCCAAACTGTGGCTTTTCATTGATAACAGATCAAGCATTTTCCACAGCTGCATATTGTGGGGTGAAATATACTTTGGAACAACCAATGGAAATTAAGAAGTGGCTCAGTATTTTAGTCCAACAGGCTTACAAACTTCTAATATAGTCTTGTCTAAGATGCGGTATGACTATTTAGCGTGTTTGATATTGTGATTTAAATTATTAACTGAAGCTGAGATGCATTAAATCAGGTATTTAGTTTTATATATATATACAGAAATTTGTGATGCTCCTGCAATTTTTGTGCTCTAACACTGTTCCCAAGTAACTTTGACATTTAAAGCGAATTTAGACATAGTAAAAGATTTTTCAGCATCTTACTTTCAATAAGGCTTGAAATGTAATTGATTCCAACAACAAAATTGATATCATGATATCTGATGCTATTAAATTTGATCTGAAAATTTATACTGTAACTTTCTTATATGACTCTGACAGACTGACTGCATGTCTAATAAATTTTTAATAAAAAATGTGTTCCTATATGCATGGCTTTAAAAGAAGCTACTTTTACATAGCTGCACAAATCTGACCAGTTTCCTATATATTTTTGGAAACACTGCATTGAAGCTGCAGCACACAAAAATGCTCCTCAGTAATAATCCTCCCTAGAAACTTTTTATTAACCTTCCCGGAACATATTGCAACCCATTTTGCAAGTTGCTTTTCCTTGAATTAGGAGGAAGAGTCTCTCTCCATATAAAATATATAATAAACTAAATCTGCCCATCAGCTGACCATCACGTGACAATATTCAGGTTATCGTGTCACGTGATGGTCAACTCTTGGAGATGTTTGGTGTCGCCTTCTCAACCTTTGACACATTTTAGACTTCATTAGTTTCTGATGTGACTTTTTTTGTGGAAAGGCTTGAATATTAACTCATGGACGATATTATGATGTACGCGGATAGAGCTGCGGGTACTGACCGAAAGCAGGAAGACAGGGAAAATGCTGACGCAGTCGTCGTCTTGGCCTCTATTTTCGCTCTGCACAGAAACAGAAACTTTCAAAACAGATAAGTGAGCCTCCCTGCGTACTGGAATGACGTAAACATGCCATTCACACACACCAGTGATAAGGCTCCTATCAAAGGCTGAGGACAAAACATCCATATGGTTCACTGAGCTCAACCTTCCCTCATCCAGACACCACCTCCCGGCAACACTGCTGTGAAAAATCAGTTTATAAATGTTTGCCGATTGCATTAGGTTTTACTGTCTTTCATTGCTCTATTCTAATTATTTATAGGTGGAGAAAATAGTTTGCAGAAGCCATGTGTGGAAAAGGTGTCTACTAATGCAATTGCTGTGTTAAACCTCACTAATAGCTGAAATCCTTTAAAAGAATTTCATTAGTCAATTAAAAAGGCTGACATGATAATTTTCTTTTTTGGAAGTTAAATATTAAGTTTCACACAATGGAACTGTTTTACCCCAGGATTCTACCCTGTGTGCCGTCTTTGTCTTACGTAACCATTCTTGTTGATGTTTCTCAAGCTCAAGGTTTCTCTTGGGCACTTTTCTGCTGAGATTGCCAAGGAATGTCCCTAAAGACAATTTGTAAACAGCCTGCTTGCTTAGCTGACCGAGTACAAACAAAGCTTATTAGCATTTCGCCAATGGCGAAGTTCATGCAAAAAGAGCAGCCCGGTTGATAAACCGAATACAGTTCAGTTCCCGTTTGAGTTTTCATTTTGCCTCGATGATGACCTTTAAGAGTGATTGTGATTCATAAGAATGTGTGTCTCGGCCCTGTAGTACTCCTCAAGGTACTAACTCTGAGCCGTACAAATAATACCCAGCTGTGCATGGGGTAAATCATGAAAAGCACCTTTCTGTACAAATCTAACTTTGTAGGTAACTCTGGAGAAGTGGAACACGACACTGGCACTTATATGTTCTCAGACTTTTCCTTGTGTACCAACACTTCCCACAAGCCCCCCCGGTGCTCTTTTCTGCCCCCCGGTGAACAGATTCTCTGTCTGAGCTGCTCTCCCAGTAAACCCCTGCTGTAGTACAACAGCCTCATAGCTACGTTTCATTACCCAGGGAGCACGAAGTTACACTACAAGACAGTTCAGGCGTTGTTTTCCTACCATCTGTCTGAAATGTGTGTCCTCTTGTTTACAGAGCTATAAATCGTGAACATCACACAAATCTCCTAATATCTTTTACTGACTACAGCAGTTCAAATGCTTAATATTTAGTGTGCTGCTACCGACCGATATGCGCACCAAGATGCCAATAAGGGGCATTTCTTTTTTCCACTTGAAGAACCTAAGAAAAGCATCAGCTGACCTGATAAATAATATTAAAAGATTTCCCGCTATGTCTTGTATATTGTGACCACTATTGTTCTCCCTCTACATATCTGTGTCCCTCATAATTAATCTCTGCAGTTTGCTGATGCTGTCCCTGGGAAATAGTGTTCCATGATAAAGTTCTGCAAGACAACTAGGGCCGTGTCTCAGCAAAACTACTGGAACAATGGCTTATATCAACTTAGTCTTCCTAGTTTATCAGCCACCGTCCACCTGCCCGAGTTCCTTCTACACAGTAACTCTGAGCTTTTGCAGTAAAACTGCAGCTTGAGGTTCTGGGCTGTGTGGCAAAAGCTGTCCTGCACCCCTTGGTCCTGTACGCTGGTGTCACCACAACTGTTTTGCATGTAACATTTCCCCATTATTGGCACTGTTGTAACTTCCTTATGTCCACACCAATCTTGCAGCTACCTTAGACAACGGAACCACCCGTGTCAAGAAATAATATTGATAATAAAAACAGAATCGGGCATTCCTCCTAAAAGTAAGCTCTGTGGATGAGCTGTTCTTACACGAGTGAACTTGTAGCTCAGGAAGAGCTTCTTCAAAACAAAAACCACGTGACACAGTAAAATTATGAGGCCAAACCTGCCTCTGAACATGTGCAGATGTACTGTAAGTAATGGAAGCCCAAGGCATGAACTTGAACAAATTTTCAGGAGCAACAATTGTGTGGGACTGTTAATCTATTGTATTTCCCATAAAGTGTGTTGAAGATAAAACGAAGCAATAAATGAGATCAAAATGATTACATCACACCTGAAAAATTTAAATTTCGATAAAGGAACAAAGGTGAAGCATGCAGTACAGTAGCTGAGGGCACAGATTTGGAATCTGACAGTTTCCTGTTTAAGTCCCAAGAGGCCTTGCTGCTGCACCCGTATTGCGCCTGGATTTCTTCCCTTAAAACACCCAGGTAAATGGGTACAGTTATAAGTCCCTGTGCATAAATATGTATGGAACCTAATGAATAGCAATAAATGCATGCCTTGCTTCAACCACCTTAAAAACTAATGTTTTTGCACTTAGGAAAGAGGGGGTTTTGAGCCTGGCTACTTGCAGTGGGTCTGGTGCCCACACCCACTTTAATTTTTTAAACTATTTAGCTGACTTTTGCTGAGAAAACACATTTTTGCAGGAATTTTTTAAAATTGGGTTAATTATATAACTATGAATAAATGACAAGAAAAAGCTGAAGGTGTCAATTATACAGTGCTGCTGGGTACCAAGTGAAGTGTGTTGATCATGAGTGCAAGTGTGTCAACATTCTGACATACTGTTTGTATATTTCAATTGGGATTATCTTTTAGAAGTAGCTGTATAAATAAAGCAGGTAAATGTTTATGTATACCTTGTTCATTGTTTTGAACCCAGCAGTTTTAACTGCTTCTTTTACCTCCTTTACGAAGCCCTCTGGAGCAGGATGACTGATTACGGGGCACGTGGTCCAGCTTGCCTTAGTCACTTGGCCCTCTCCCAGAAGTGGGCAGCTCACCCCAGCCCACCCAGACGTCTGATCCACGGCACCGGCTCCAGACAGTCCCGACATTGTGTCCCAAACAATGAACGCCATACCCACTGAACTCCATAAACACGCTCCTTTGTGGGGCTTTCCTCAGACTCTGCGCGGGAGACACCCACCGGACAGGAAGTTGGACTCCTTTCCAAATTTAGAAGGCCAGCGGCTCCTTTAAATCCACAGGCCGACCTGGCAATTGTGGCAGAGGGATCCAGGGGGGTCCATGGAGACCTCGTTACAGATGCAGAAGCATTTGAGTAAAACACCCAACTGATTATGGTGTATACCCTGGGGGTCAGTGACTCATAAATAAAAAATGTCGCACACATTATATAAAGTAAAAACTATTTATCACAGCCAAGTCAAAAATTCTTGGATGCTGCAAATTTCTCATACATCGGGGGCTTGCATACTATAGTTTGAACACAATTCTTCTGACCTGTGCAGTATTTCAGTTGGCTTAGTCTTCTCTGCAGGGATGCTGACAGTTATTCCACCATATGATGAGTAACAGTTATTATTATTCATCACTTCAATAAATACACAGCATGTTGTGCTGTACCAGTGTTATGGTGAAACTGTCTGTACACCATGATTGACAAACTGTCAAAATGTTGATATTAGGCGGAATACTATGGACATGATAAACATTACATCAATTGTTCATCATTTTGAAAGTTTTATCTTAGTTCTTTTCTGTAAGTTTTGCGCTGGATGTTTAGACTAGAAGCTCTGGCTGCTGAAGACTGAAATAAAACCTTTCAAATTACATTTTTAGTCACTTATCAGATAAGGAATTCCACTTTGCCTCTGTTGAACATAAAGCAGATCATGGGTGTCTACAGGTTTTTTTTTCTATTACTGATTCAGAATCTCTACCTATCTTAGTAAAAAGCTGATATATAATGAATTACAATGATTTCAGGCTAACAATGACAGCCACGCATAACTAAACCCTCGGTATCCCAATCCAATCCGACCCTGAAAAGCCTCGGATACCGGATTTTTCGGACATCAAGTGGCTGTTTCTCATTATTTTAAATGTGGAAAGATAAACAAAGAATGTTGTCTCAGCCTATCAGAAAACACCTACATAATGATCAACCCATGACATCGGCACAATAAACACAGTAAACACCAGTTACCCAGTTATAAAACACTTACTGTTGTCATTAATGTGCATGTTTATAGCGCGTGGCGCAGTGTGTACAGAACAGCATATTTCACATGTTAGTCACTGCATTACACATGGGAGATGAGTGGGCGCATGCACAATTCACAGTGGGAGTTAGGTCTTATGAGATGTTGAATGAAGGGAATAAAGACGTGTGTCAAAGAAAGCCACCACCCGCCTATTTGTTTCACCCGATAACTGTCACTTAAATAAATGTTTTTTTTTAAATGAATTCCACAATAAAACTGGTGATGCTGCGCAAAGGAGTTCAGACTAAGCGAAAAAGGCGGAAACAGCTGGTAACACCGGTGCAGTCCGTCTGGCTTTGGCTAAATTCCTAACACAATAGAATTTATTACAGTACATACAGTATGTTATTACAGTACACTGTACGACATTGCACGGTATTTATTTGTAGATTTTTAGATCTATTTTGATTTTTATCTGCGTAAAGATTTTTTTATGATGGATAAGATTCTGATAAAAATTCGTTAGAGCAAAAGTTTCCATTCGGCTACCGATAAATAGGTATCAATTTGCAAGAGCTGTTGCAAGAGGAGCAAAAATTCGGAAAAAGAGTTCCGATACCGAAGGATTTCCGTACTGCAGACACGTTAGTCGACGTCACTGTGTGCAGTTCACGTCTCAGCCCGCAGTATGACCTCCGATCCTGCAGGGGGCGCCGTGGAAAAGCCATGCGGCTGTAGACGGGAACCATCCAGACCCTCGACACCGCCCCCCCTCAGTCGGATCAGCTGACCGGGATCTCTGACATTTCCATCGGGTTCGCAGTTATGGTTATTAAACTATAACACGAGCACGTCCACATTAAATCCGTCACATTTTAATTTAAACGCAGGTAGGTGGGCATGTTTATGTGTCTTTTCTTCCCAACATTAGTGTCGCAGCGCCGTTATTTCCCGAAGGTAACGGGGATTTAGCGGTTTTTACTCTGACATGTTCCTGCGCATCCCTCATTCATTCCACTATTTCATATTTTTATGTTTTAAATTCATATTTCTGTTTGCATTTCTCGTGTCTGCCTTTTTATTTTGAAATATTAAAGCGTAACGACGAATATAGACTGCGTATTTTATCACTAACACGCACATATTATTATTATTATTATTATTATTATTATTAATATTGCATAGCTGCGGTCTCTACAAACATATTTCAGTCTTGCTCAGATGCAGCGGGTATTTGAAGTCCTGCTTAGGTTCATACAGACAGCTGCCATCAATCTCAGTATAAATAACTAGTATAAGAACATTTATACACACAGCAGTATAATTTAAGTATTATTGAATTTTTTTTCTTCTTATCCAAAGAGACTTACACTGTTTCACCACTTACACAGCAGGGTAATTTTTTTTATTGTTTCTGTTCAGGCTAAACACAATTATTAAGGGTATTACAGCAGGAGTGGCATTTGAACCAACAACCCTCAGGTATGAAGGCCATGTCCTAATATGTTACCCTCTTGCAGTTTGTCCTCCATGTTAGCGAGACACAGAACTACAATTGCAGCTTTGGCGCGTGATCTGTCCTGGACTTATTTTTAAGGAAGTGAAATAAATAGAAATAACTGGTGCAGAAATTCCAGAGACCTTTGTGGTCATCGTGTGTCACACTGTGGTGACTTTGCTCCTCCAGCCACAGGTTCTGCTCTGAGGTGTAGTACTTAAAGGTTTGTCCCCCTGAAGGTCGCTTGCGCGGCCCACGCTGCTTCTGAGGTACTTACCTCGAATTGCACACACAAAATACCTTATTGTACAACATGGGTGAAATAAAATGACACCTCAGCTGTTAACTGATATGATTGTGTGGGTTCTTTTATGCGGGAAAATTCACAGTTACTCATCTGCTCAAGTGTTTATGTAAGTTCAGCAAATTTTAAGTAAATATTGAACCCTGTGGATTAGGGCTCCGATATGTTTGGACACTAGAACCGGGTTCTCCATTGATGTGATTATGAGGACATGGTGGCTATTTGTTGCTGACAGACTCGTGAAGGAGGTGCTGTGTCTCCCAGCGCTGCTCCCTCTGCTCTGTGTTTGCCACCTGCCGTCCCGTCCGCTGCCATGACCGAGTTCTGGCTGATTTCCGCCCCCGGGGAGAAGACGTGCCAGCAGACCTGGGACAAGCTGGTGGCCGCCACCCGGAACAACAACCTGTCCACCAATAGCAAGTTTAACATCCCTGATCTCAAGGTTAGTCCCTTATCAGCCCCCCAAAGGCAGTAGGTGAGAATCATAAGCCTAGCACTCCTTACACATCTGTATCTAAATTACTTACATATATGACCAAATATTTTTATTTTAAATATACCTACATACAAATTATGAAGAAAAGGAAATAAAATTTGAATTTATCAATGATTTCTGTGTATTATATATTTTTTATGGAACTGTTTAACAGATACGTGAACGTTACACGTCTACGGAAAGCAATTTACCTGTAAATGAACTGAGAACTATAATTATTTTCAACACTGAAGTTGAAAGAACAATTATGTATATAGTATTTGTGGCATAACCTGTTAACAAGATGAAACAAGAAAACGTTACCTACAAATTTCCAGGATTTGAAGGCATGGGGCTGACATGCGATGTTTACATAATATTCCAATGTTTTAATGTGCTAATAAAATGTTTTTATTACCAAGCAAGGTTTCGAAAACAACTTTTTCCAAGATTACAGATTATTTTTTCAATTTAAGCTGAAAAAATTTGCACCCAAAATTTGTGGGCCCCTAGGCAGCTGCCTATGTTCTGTCTAATGAAAAACCCAACTCTGACCCCCCCCCCAATTCATCTGCCCCCTCCCTGCACTGGTATCTGTTTTAGGACATGCCTTGCCCTGGGGTTCAGGTCACACGGGTTGAAACACACACGGGGCCAGAACTCTGTCCAGGAACAGTTATGAACGCATGATGGCCCGGTGATAAAAGAAGCATCACCCAAATATTCACTGCTGCAGGATTAACTGTCACCACTGTCAGATGTGACTGACCAAACAAGCTGGGTTGCGTTTGACCCGTTTAGCCACGAGTCTCTGATCAAAGAGCCGCCGTCCCTTTGTTGTGTCCCGAAACAGGTGGGAACGCTGGACGTCTTGGTGGGACTGTCGGATGAGCTGGCCAAGCTGGACGCATTTGTGGAGAGGTAAGCCTCTGGACCTGGGGTCCTTGGACGGGCTTCAGCGCCTTCTCGCTCCGAGTGAAGAATTTCTCCTAACATCCACAGGCTCAAGTTAACGGTGCAATATTTCCTATGTGTTATTTTTAGATCACTGGCTAATATAGTGTTTAAAGTTCACACTGTTAAGTCATATTTAAAACAATTATTTTATATTTCATGTTTCACAACAGTGGTTGAAAAATACAAAAGCAAAAAGAAAAAGAAGCACGGCGGGGCTTCCCACCTTTTGAGTTCAGACATAAGCTTTGAATCCACCTTGGTTTGCATGGGCTTCTTTCCAGTGTTCTGTGTCTTTCCCACAGTCCAAAGATATGTGTCCCAGAAGCTTTGGCAACTCTAAATTGCCCTTAGTGTGCATGAGCGGAGCAATGAGCGTGTGTGGTTGCCCAGTGATGGACTGGTGTTCTTAACTTCAGAATAAACTCTGAACCACCCCAACCCTGCACTGGACAAATGATTATTGATGATAGATGGAAGGGACAAGAAAAAATGAGGTTTTTGAATTTTAAAACAGGAAATCTGATGCCAGTACTTTAAAACCCCGGTCAAAGCAGCTCATTGCAGTATCAGTGTTCTGTTAGTACATGTTATTTTTGTCACAGGCAGGTTTTGGTTATAATAACCTGTCTGTTTCTGCACATCTGATAAATAATTTTTTTTCTTTTTTCACACCATAACTGGATGACTTGAGTGAGAAATATTGTTTATCATTAAATTCACAATAAGTTGATTTTCCGTGATTGAATTTTTGGGACCCCATTTGTCACCATTATGGTGCCGTTTTACAGTATTTGGTCCCAACTTAGGCTGCGGGGTCAGGGTATGTTTGATTTGAGTTGCACTTCCAGCAGAGTCTGGTGTTCGGTTGGTTTGAATCCTCTGGTGCTGCACAGCCGAGGAAAGGAGCACTTTTCGAAGAACAGCCATTCTTCAGATTTCCGAACAATATTACAAGATTTTTCTGATGGCTTTGCAGCGTTGTGAAGAAGGTGGCGCAGTACATGGCTGACGTCCTGGAAGACAGCAGAGACAAAGTGCAGGAGAACCTGCTGGCCAATGGAGGTGAGATGCTCTGAGTAAATAACATACAAACATATAAACATACAAATGCATGTATCACACTGATTGTTTTAAAGTTCTGTCTATGATGCTGAAATTGGTATTTTACAGAGTTCAGGGTATTTTTTGGAAATTAATGGGATTTTCTTGGAGGGCCCCAGAATGAATCATAATTTTCCTCTTAAGAAATAATAGAAATGGCTTCCTGATATTTGAGCTTGTGGTATTCAAACCATTTCTTGGACTCAGTTTCACTCGGGTACCGGGCTATTGGTGTAATTTTTTCCCAGAATTTACTGTATGATGGACACGATATTAACATTTATTCTTGCAAAAGTAGACTTATATGTGATGTTCTACTAAGTAGCCAGGGTACAGTATGAATGTTTGATCTTTTATTGTTCTGTTATTCATCTGAACCTTTTCTTAAAGTAATTTACAATATTAGGCTGTTTTCAATGAATTACCACTTTATACAGCTTTGTAATTTTCACTGGGGTATTTCGGGGAACTACCTTGATCAAAGGTACTACTGCAGGAGGTTGGATTTGAACCCAAGTCCTTCCTGTTCTCCCTGACATCCAGACTTGCATCCTTTTATTACAGAATTTCTTCTGATGTCAAATGAAAAAGATTAATTTATGATTAATATGTCTTTTATCCTCTTAATTCTAGTGGATCTGGTGACCTACATCACAAGGTTTCAGTGGGACATGGCAAAGTATCCTATCAAGCAATCTTTGAAGAACATCTCTGAAATAGTATCGAAGGTAATAACGCTCTGGGGTGTGTGCGTGGGAGTGCTACACATGTGTTAAATCTGGCTTTGGGGACTGAACCAACCTCCCTCTGGCTCTCCGTCACCCGCTGTACTCTGCAGCAAGTCACCCAGATAGACAACGACCTGAAGTCACGGGCCTCGGCCTACAATAACCTGAAGGGGAACCTGCAGAACCTGGAGAGGAAGAACGCGTGAGTGGCTGACTCGCTGGCGCCCCCGACAGGGCATATATTGCAGAAATAAGACCAAAATTAGTGTTCACTGTTAGTCACATGTCCTGCCTAAAGCGTTTGCCTACATTTTTTGGTGTTTTCTTCAGGATTTTTTGTTAGAGGCAAAATAAAATACCGTAGTACATTACTCATGGGTACAGCAGCAGCATCCAGCTTAGGGGTTTGATCCAATGACCACGACATCTGAGGACCTGACTCATCATGGCATCACTCTGTTTTGGGAGGGGTTTGCATTGAAAACTGGTGTAAAACTGTGTTATATTACCAGGGGGAGCTTGTTGACCAGGAGCTTGGCTGACATTGTCAAGAAGGAAGACTTTGTTCTGGATTCAGAGTATCTGGTGACTCTGCTGGTGGTCGTCCCAAAGTAAGGAGGGATCGTGGGCACATATTCCACAGAATATGTGTTTTAAATTATTTATAAATGAACATTTAAAGCAGGAAGTCATATCAGTCAATGCACATTATGGTCAGATGGATAAGAATGCATACATCTACACACTTAGACGACCCTCGAATTGAAACGTGGGCACACTGTGCCTCCTTGTGGCTACTACCAAAATCAGTCAGAAATTTTTTTTACATTCTGATCAGTTTATAAAGTTGTTTATATTCAAAGTTGTCTTTAACTTTTAATTTTTTCATTAATATTTTTTTTCTTTTTCTGGAATGCCATTCATTTGTATTTGTGTCTCCCTTTAGGCCCAATTATGGCGACTGGCAGAAGACATACGAAACATTATCTGAAATGGTAGTTCCGAGATCCACTAAGTAAGTGGTGACCTGTACAGGAAGCCAAATTGAGCTGCTAACCAGCTCTATTAATAATTGCTATTATTCATTAATATGTAAGTAATAATGATCATTTATTAATAGTGAACTCTCACAGTCTCTTTTATTTTGTCCCAACTAAAACCAGTTTGCTCTTGTCAGGTGATGCATTATACCTTTTCCAATAAGATGTTTACTGTTGCATCTGCAACATTATTTCCGGTGTTTTAATATTTTGTTAATTGACTGAGGTAACTAATTTGTCATTTTAATACTATGGTGGGAAATTAACAGACAGTTTGGGTGTGGTGAGGGACAGTTTTGACTGTAACCCACAATGTCCTGCAGCCTTCTGTTCGAGGACCAGGAGAGCGGCTTGTTCAGTGTGACGCTCTTCAGAAAGGCCATCGATGACTTTAAACACAAGGCGAGAGAGAACAAGTAAGAGCCTCCGTCACATTGCTCTGTGTGGCATGTTGAAGCTGGGGGGAGGTCCGCTTACAGCAGCCCCCCTCCAGCCTACCTGAAACCCCCGTTCGACCCACCATGCTTTCACCTTCTTTCAGGTTCGTCGTGCGGGACTTTCAGTACAACGAGGAGGAGATGAAGGCTGACAAGGAGGAGATGACCCGGCTCTCCACTGATAAGAAGAAGCAATTTGTATGTTGCTCTCTAATATGGGCAAAACTTAGCAGTCATATAACAGTCTCAGAAAATAACACTGCAGAGGAGTTTTCATCACATAATTACTCTTGTGCATTGACTATGTTTTGTGGTCTCATTTCATATGAGATGTGATCATGATGGGTAAAACAAACAAATTTCCATGTAAGAACTTAATACCAGCTGACATGTTTGCTACAGTCTGTTTGCTTTTGCCACCTCTGACCTGCCCTGTAAGGTAAACCAGATGTAAATTTCTCACCCCCCCACCCCACCCCAACCAGGGCCCGCTTGTTCGGTGGCTGAAAGTGAACTTCAGCGAAGCGTTCATCGCCTGGATCCACATTAAAGCGCTCAGGGTGTTTGTGGAGTCTGTTTTAAGGTAAAATCTCATTTTGCTTGCCCACACGGCCCATTTCTCCCATCTGCTGCTTTTTGCTGTACTGCTCAAAATTCATATTGCCGTCATTTTCTTAGAGTCTTTAAGTGGAGGGGTGGATACCTGATAAGTGGATGATTTACTTTAATGGATACATTTTTCCAGTCCTGTAACCCGTATTTATATATTCATGACTTCGGTTAAGTGGAAACACTGTTTTATTTGTCAATCGTAAATCAGTTAAACTGGGACATGACCACCGCCACCAGTGTGATTCGGCAATTGTAGGGTTGGGTCACGTCAGTCACTGCACATCTGTATAACGGACTAGTTTACGAAGAAACAGTGAACTTTAAGACTTTTGAGGACTAGGACAAGTTTATAAGTAATGGTAATACTTTACACCTTCATTTGACTGTATGTATGTTTGTTTTTCTTTGTTTAGCTGGTAATTTCTAGCATGTAAAACTAATCCACAGCTGAGTGAACTCTCCACATAACTGGATACTGTAGGTCTGGTCCCAACACTGTCCACTGAAGAGGACTCGACTGTAAACAAACAGCTTCCTGGGCAGTGGCTGAGATGGCTGTCTATATTGTGCCTGTAGTTGACCCACCCTGGTCTCCCTGGTTTCCGGTGTCCCTAGGTACGGCCTGCCGGTCAACTTCCAGGCCATGCTGTTGCAGCCCAACAAGAAGAACATGAAGAAGCTGAGGGAGGTCTTGAACGACTTGTACAAGCACCTGGATAGCAGTGCCGCCGCCATCATTGATGTAAGTGTTAGAGCCTCCGAACCAGGCTGGAAAACAGCAGTGAAGCCCAGATGATCTTGTCTAGGTGGCTCTTACACATTGATATTTTCAGTTATACACGTAGTAGGTCCTTTTCTCAAAAGTGTCATAGAACTCAGTAAAAACATGCATCACTAGATGAAGAGCTTTAAACACAGGATGATCAAAGCACAGCTTCTATGTCTGATACCACCATTTTGCTCATTCACATCCCTCACGTAACTGGCTCTAGGTGTGACATTCAAACAGCAAACATAGCAGATGGTGTTGGACTCATTTGTGTAGCTGTCAGGAGATCGGGAGAGAAATGGCTTTCAAAAAGGTGGGTTTGGAACCCTTCTTGAATGCTGGGAGGGATTCGGGAGCTCTGAGAGACAGAGGGGAGCTCATTCCTTCACACCGGAGACAAAACCAAGACCCTACAGACTTTTGATTTTGGACCTGTTGTGAGCGGGACCCACAAGCAGCTGGAGTGGGAGGAGCACAGTGCTGCATTGGAGGTGTAGGGAGGTTCACTGACCATCATGTAGGTTGTAACCAGAGTATTAAAGTTCCAGCAGCAACAGCGTGACATCAGTTTCATTCCCATCACCCCCTAAACCAGTGTATATTATCTCTAGCTGTTCACTTTCTGTTCACAATTTACCGGGCAGTTTGTGAGGCCTCTGTTTGCCTGGGTAGCCAATGTTCCCTAGAATTTTTCTGCAGCTCTCAGTTCAATTTTAATACGAAACAAAACACTTTCCTGACTTGCTGATGTCTTCCATCAAAACGGTGATTTAGTGGAGCTAAAAATCCACGTGTTTGTATTTTCCAGGCAACCATGGACATCCCGGGCCTGAACCTGAGCCAGCAGGAGTACTATCCCTACGTCTACTACAAGATCGACTGCAACTTGCTGGACTTCAAATAGAAGCTCCGAGTTGCCAACTTGCATCCCCTCAATTAGACGTCTCGTGGGACACAGATTAATTATGGATATATTTAATTTGTATTTTCTTGTTTTGTGTGGTGAACCCAATGCTGACCGCTGGTTCTGTGGTGCGGACGCCTCCCTCTGCCACATCAACACCCAAGGGGGGGGGGGGGTTTCTGTGCATTTTGTCAGTTTTGTTGTTACCTTTGTGTTCGGGTTAAAATTTTTATAAGAACATAAACTATGTGCAAATATGTGGTGACAGGTTCGAGCACTCGCATTACAGTCGGTTGCTTATTTAAAAAGGCCGAACGCGGCGCGTTTTTAGCCATTTCATTTCTGTGTGTTTTTGCAGCAAAGGTGTCTTCAGCTGGACCCGTATCCCTCGGTGGGTTTTATTTTGTCTTTTTTTTTGCACCGGGTCTTTTTGCTTCCTCGTTCAAAAATATTTGCCGTTTCTGAAGTCGTGGTTCACTGATGCAACAAAACACTTGTGGTCCTGAAAAGCAATATGTGTGGTGGTGTT
This sequence comes from Arapaima gigas, assembly GCA_900497675.1. NCBI lineage: Eukaryota > Metazoa > Chordata > Actinopteri > Osteoglossiformes > Osteoglossidae > Arapaima > Arapaima gigas. The sequence goes on along the minus strand of UFQX01000380.1, from coordinate 30,714 downwards.
CCATGTCTGTATATTTTGCTTTAAAAACGAGTCTGTGCAAGTTGTCGTTGGACGTAAATATAAATGAATAAATATATATAGATAGATAGATAGATATGTAAGAAAGTGGTTTTGGAGTTTTTTTGCAATACTGAGACCTGTTCTGTGGTCAAAATGTTGCACTGTGTAGAGACACAACAGTACTACGGTAATGGTAATAGTGATACCGTAGTATGGTAATAATACAAAGTGGGGTACCTTTGAACATTTGTGGAAATGATCTCACGACTGTCCAGTAGGGTTGACTGTGAAAGTTAAGTCGGGCATTTTATTTTTCACATTTACAAAGTCTCATTTACAATAACTGCAACTGTTAGTCATGGAAAGCAGAAGATCCTTTTCTTTAAGGATTAAAGTGGTGCAAGGAGCGGCGTGAGTGGAACTGGGGAGTATCCATCGGTGCAGTGTTGCCGAAGGACAGAATAAGGTGACTTTTTTCCAATCCAGAAGCAGAAGTGTCTCGTGAAGGAACTAGTGAGAAGGACAGAGATGTTGCCGGTGTCCAACGGCAACTGGGAGGATCAGAGGGGTGAAAAGCTCCCTTCCTCCTCATGGACGTCCATGATGTCCAGAGAGACGGCGCCACAGGGGACCAAATCAGTGGTGTTATTCGTGTAGAAAACAACAAAAAATACACCCCGTGTTTCACTTAAGTCACCTGTTTACTCACAGCTGCCATTTTTTACCGAATGTGAAAGTTAACAGGGTCAGTTATTAATAGACACAAAGACCATCCATTTATTTATTGTTAATAAAACCTTGTCCAGGGCACGGACACGGGGGTCCAGAGTAGATTCCAGAAACATAGGATGAGAGGCAGGGAGCAATCCTACACACACACACACACACAACCCCCCTGAAAGACGACCGCGTGACTGACGCACTGATTCATCAATGGATAAAAATAAGCAAAATATAAAATAAGTGACGCTGGCTGCAGCGGGTTTTATAGCAAAGAGCGACCTGTTTTCCATCACGTCCGCCTATGATGACGTACCGGTCCCGCAAACAGCCCCCCCCCCGCGGGGGCTGTTGCGCCGTTAACCCTTCGCGCAGCCGGTGGTGAAGAGGAGGCAGCAGCCTCCTCAGTTGCTCAAGCCGAAGGACGGGAATCTTGGCGCCGGGGAGGGAAGGTTCTGGAGACGATGGGGGGTAAATAAGCCGGCGGTTCGCGCGTGTCCCGATGGGCTGCGGGGGAAGCCGCGCGAGCGCCATCGAGCCGCGTTGCCATGGCAGCTGGACCAGGGAGACTGAGACGACGTGGCTACCCAACACGGACGTGGAGGTCCCGCAGCGGGGCATCGCAAGCCCGGACCGGGACGGGGATGTGGACGGGGATGGGGACAGCGCCGCAGGTCGGTGACACCGGGGAGAAGCAGGGCGGCTCTGTAAAGGGGAAACAAGCGGGGACCCGCGCGCGTCAGAGCCACCAGCCCCGCCCCCTGGGCACCAAATCTCTGTTTTAATCCTCTCTGCGCATCAGGAGATATTAACTGTATGTAAATATATACTGTTTACCTGGGCGTCCCAGAGGGGTCGCTGCTCTAACCCTCATTCTGGACTCCGCAGGTAAGATGGAGGAGGGGCGGCAGGTGAGCTCTAGCGCCCTCCATAGGCAGAAGAAGATGGTGAACGCCTGCACTCAGTGTGGGAAGGAGCGGCTGAGCTCCTCCTCGGGCAGCAGGGGGTCCCCCCGTGGGGAGGTGAGACCGACGGGATGGAGCCTTTGTTGTCCCGCCCCCTCGCAAAGGGACCCTCGTGCAGTTGTAGAAACATCCATTTCAGGTTTAGGTTCCGCTCAGACGTGCAGCAGTTTTACTCGATAGTACTTCGTACTTACCCTGTTTTTACTGCTGTACGTGGGCGTTTACTTATGTCCCCTTTGTCCCCTTTCATAATCGTGAGACAGATATATAGGGGCAGCAGGTGGGGCTGTGGTTACACTTGAAGGTCCTGGGTTTGAATCCCGCCTCCTGCTGTTGTAAACCTGACCAAGGTACTTACCCTGAAGTGATACGATAAAATGTACCCTGCTCTATAAATGGGTACATCACTGTTGTCAGCCTAGTGTACAAACCTCACATTGTAAGTCCCTGTGAGAAGTGCATCAGCTACATAAATAAAATACATCAGACAGGGACTTGGACAAAGGTACCTGCTAAATAAAACAATTTTGTGTCCATTTTGACATTTGAAAATGACCCTAGAACCTGTGTTTCAATCTTCATTTACTGACAGGGCAAACAGGGATCCATGGAGACGACTTCCAGGGAGGGGCCAGCGATGGAGAGGCGATGACCAGCTGTGTGAAATAAGGCGGGAGGCAGCACTGGGCCAGAGGGGGGCGCTGGCTCTCACAATCGAGCGCTGACTATAGAGTGGCCAGTGGGAGGCACTACACTGAGAGACCGGGGCTTCCATGGGGCGGAGGTGCCATCTAAAACGACTGCCGACGTGAGCGCCATCCGCAGACTGTGGGCACTACTGGCAGCTGCCATTGGCTGTTTGAGCGCCAGCTTTCTGCGGGCAAAGGTGGCGTGGCGCTTAGAACACCCCCACCCCCTTGCTCTTGAAGGTCCTGCTGTGGTGCATCTGTCCCCAGTTTCTGTTCTTGATCTGTTCCTGAAAACCGGACGTAAACTGGGAAAATGTACATAGGGAGCCTATTTCCCTTTATTTTAAACAGGAAAAATTATAATCCATCTGAACCCCCCTCAAGAAACCCCAAACAATTTGCTCAAATATCACCAACATGCTGTAAAACACCTATATAACTAACAAACCATCATCACTCTCACTCTCTCTTCTCCTTGTAGAACAGCAGACATTTAGCAACGACGTTTGGACAAAAAGTCATAGCAGGTCCCCCTCACTCACATTCGGCGATTTTTCAGCGTTTCTTCTCTCGTGGGTTCAGACGTTATGATGGGTTTTCAGGAACACAGATCGCGTTAATATTTTGCTCAATATCAACAGACACAGTTGGACTCTATTGGCGACCAGACGCTACGACGGGACAATACAAACAAGGCACGTGATCTGTCCCAAAATACCAACACTTTACAGACGGGGGGGGGGGGGTTTATACACAGTTCGGCTGGAGAACATTGTAACAGAGATCGTTTTCACCTAAAGAAAAACTGTAGTTTTGGGTATTTTTGCATTTAGAAAAATTCAGGGTGAGAATGGTTACATGGTTTGGCTAAAAAAAATGCTACGTAGGAGCTCCGTACTTCGACTGAATTTTTGGTGTAGAAACAAACGATGCTTTTGCGGGAGGATGTGAACCGGGGGTGGGTGTATTCACCCTGACCTGATACAGTAAATATCACCGGGCTGTATAAATGGGTAAAAAAAAATGAACATAGTTAGTTGCTTTGGACAAAAGTGCCGTCTGAATGAATGAATAAATAATAACATCTACAAACTGGACTGTCCTCACAGTTCTTATCGGAACCTGTTATATTTATCTAGTGAGCGTTCAGAGATGTTCTGAAAATAAATTCCTTGCATATGATCAGCAGACCGATTTAATGGGGGCCGACTCTTAATGCCTCCACGTGTTTGTTTGTTTGTTTGTTTACTTGTGTGCTGCTTTCTTGCGTAGTCATGCCATCCTTTGTATTCCACTCTTCTGAGCTGTTTTTTTTTCCTCCTCCCACCGAATGAAATAAAGCAAATAAATCAAATATCCGTATCGCGTGCGGAGCCCGTTTTCTGCGTACTTGTATCTAACATATTGTGATTTTTCTAAAACCTTGCTGTAACATACAACGCCTTCCAGAAGTATTTGATCCCCCCTGAATGTTATCAATGTTGCCTGGATAACAAATTATATTTGCACATATTTTTCCAATCTGCGTTTTTATTGTGGACTCGCGCGCTCTGTGCAGCGGCCCAGTCAAAGTCCTGACCTCAACCCACAAGCATCCTCCACACGACCTGGATAACCTGCTGCAGATGTACCTACATAAACGGGGTGGGGGTAACTCCCAAAGCTGGTACACATTTACCCCAAAAAACCTCAAGCTGTAATCGCGAAAGGTGTCTTTACCAAACATTAACATGTGAGGTTCGAATACTTATGCAAGCAGCAAATTTCCTACTTTCACTTTCTTCAAAACGTCTCCAAACACAGTAACTTATTTTGGCTCCGACAACGTCGCGCAAGAACACATGATCACAATAAAAATACTGATTGTAAAATATGTGCAAATATAATTGTGATCCAGGCAACATGGATAACATTCAAGGGGGGGGGGGGGGTCTGAATACTTTTGTGAGGTTCTGTAAATATTCACTCCGATAGTGATCTGTCTGCACAAGTTTATTAATCTACTACATGATTTAACAGAGTAAATAAATCCAATTGTTCCGCCAAACAGGGGAGATTTCAATATAGAGGAGCTACGGAAGGACTTGATAAGCGGATATTGAAATGCAGAAAAATTAAGTTTTATACTGAGTCTCTAGAATTAATAAATTATAGTGGCACATGTGGCACTTCTTCCATTGCCACCTTTGTTTGGAATATTGTTTATGTTAAACATTTCTCTGTGTGATGGAGTTGAGTTTTTAACGTCACTCTCGATGTTGTTATTCACACATTTTTAGTGTGAAATAAGAGTCATAAACGCAGGACTGTCATATCTGTGTCACATTTGTGAGGTGAAGCAGTTGCGAGAGAACGGATTAAAATGTCCTCTAATGCAGTTTGTTATGCAACCTGGTTTACAGTTGAACGCGGCTTTATTAATGTATTTTTAATTTATTTGTCGGAATGAAAATGTATTATTCCGTACTGTCATGAAATATATAGAACAGTTGGTTTTTAACGGCAATTTCCCACATAAATTACGCTGGAACCTTTTTTTCCGTTTCACACACGTAAGCGCTTTTCCAGACAGAAACAGCAGGGGGCGCAATAACTAAAGACAAATCGGAGCGGCTGCATTCAGCAAATACTGATTTTCAGCTACAATTGTGCTCTTCAGTGATTTTTTTTGGTCGGCCGTGTTTAAAAACGTCGTTCCTTCAGCGGTGACATACAAAGGAGATTTTATCAAGTTATCAGGTATTAACTGTTCTAAATATAAACATTCTGGAAAAGCAGAATAAAATGTGAAAATACAAGTAGAAAAAATCATTGCAGTTCAATGTTCGCCCAAAAATATGATGAATAACTTCCATAATGTGGAACTTGAACATTCTTCTTCTTATTATTATTGTTATTATTATTATTATTTAGAAAATTATTGCCGGAGAAGAGAGGGGAGGGGCGAAGGTGTGATACTGCTGCGCGCGGCCAATAGGCGCCTCCTTCAGCCCACATTCACATCCACGTCCACGTCCACAGTGCGTGTGCGCGCGCGCAGTGCTCGGTGTGTGTGCGCTGGTGCGAGCGGAGATCCGTCATATGACCGCAGCTGAGGAGCGCGGCGGGACCGCGGCAGGAAGCGGCTCTGGACGCTTCGGAACCCAGCGGCTTGGACCCGGACCCGGGACCCCCCGCGAGCGGGTATAATGAGAGCATGGCGGAGCGGACTGAGGGTCTCGCAGAGGCCGGTCCAGACCTGCTGAACATGGACGGATGTGGAGGAGGAGATGATGGCGAGGAGGAGCTGTCGCTGGAGGAGATCCTGGGGCTGTACGGGCAGCCCATCAACGAGGAGCAGGCGTGGGCCGTGTGCTACCAGAGCTGCGGCTACCTGGCCCACCTGGCCCGCCGGACCCGCGCCGCCAGCCGGATCCGCGGCCCCCAGGACGTCCGCATCCGCAGAGACGGGACCGTGAGGCTGCAGAGCCCCGAGGGAGCAGGTACACGCGTGTTTTATCACAAGCGAAGGTTTTAAATCTGTGTCCTGCACTTGAATGTAAACCGCGATTTGAATAATCCGACTGCGCGCGCGCACTCCGCGGTGCTTTTATTCGCCCCGCATCCTTAGATATGTCGCTGTTTTCACTCGTGTTTAAGACGTGTGCGGAGGTGACACTGTTTGACCCCTCCACCCCGGCAGGCGACCGTGCCCACGCGGGCGAAAACGACACGTTGTTCTCGTTCAGACCGGCGTGAGCGCGCGGATGTTAATGTGTTACGTAAACATCGCGCAGCTGTGTGTGTGTGTGTGTGTGTGTGTGTGTGTGTGTGGGGTGCGGGGGGGGCTGCCGCACGACTGAATCATCAACATTCGATAAAAAAATCGCCACAAACGTATCACTTCGTGTTCAGATGAAATGAAACAAACGTATCGAGTGGAATCTGTTACCTTGGAGATGCACACGGCGGTGTTTACGGTCAGGGACCCGCCCCCACCCCCACGCGCTCGGCGGGTCGAGACGCGGGTGACTGGTGGACTGTGTCGCGCGCCACTGTAAACAATGGGCTTGTGGCCGCCGTGGAGGTGAAACAAAAGCCCCCCCCCCCCCCTCCCTCCAGATTGGGCCGGTTTTACAGTAGCGCGCGCGGACACCCGGAGACATGGGGTGCCGAGCCACGCGCGCCAGGGTTCCGCCGGGCACGTCCACGTGCAGGTCCACTTGCGCACAGTGCGCGTGCATCACTTTCCACTGCGCGAGACACGTTCACCTCTGTTATGGAAGCTTAAAATAAACAGATAAGACCGAATTTACACGGCAGAAATATTGATCTATTGAATAATAAATATTGGTTTATGAATAAAATGAACACTGATGAGGAAGTGAAGATCGTTAAATTAGCCAACTGTTTAAAATGATTTAGTTATTACATTGTCTGTGAGTTTATTATGACTGTTTGTTTGAAGCTTTTATCCAAGGAGATATTTTGTTCATATACAAAATGAAATAATTATTTATTATTCATTTGTACAGTTTGGCACTTGGTTAATAATAATAATAATAATAATAATAATAGATGCAAATAGAATTATACATTACATGTAGACGTATTAATTTCCATATGTGAAGATATTTCTTCTGGTTTCCTTTCCCTCCTCATACATACATGGTCACACATGGGATCAGTGGCGTCCCCTCAAGTGCCCCTACAGTCCCAGCACCAGAGTGGGATTGGTTCACTGTCCAGCAATGCCATTGTGTGAGATTCTGTTTCTCTTCTCTAACTGGACTTGGGTCACTTGTACTGTGAAGTGCTCTGATGCCACCTGTTATCTTGCAGCTCCCACAAGTCCCTGGTGTTGTAAAGCAACCCTTGGGCCTCCCATTATTTGGGTCAGAATCGCTGCTCCAGGCCCTGGGGGGACAGCAGGGACAGCGGCCCCACTCTTCCCTTGTGGGCGAAGGGGGTACAAAGTTTGTGCTGTATCCCACGTGGCATGGGGATAGCATGAGGGTCCCGGCAGGGGTTCTGTGATGGCGACCTGAGAAACTGCTAGGTTCAGGAGGCGGCAAGATGACTGTGACGATGACAGCACAGTTTACGGCAACAAACTAAAAGTAACAGAGACGGACAGAAATGTAGACAAAATGGCCGCAAGTGGGTTTAGATTGCAAGACCTTCCGGCTGGTTCTCCTATCAGTGGACGTTTATTCCCTTCCCTGTGTTACACACACCGAGTCGGTTTTGTATGTTGATCGGTGAAGGAGCGAGTGAAACACTGTTATACCGCATCATCTTGCCCACCTCCCATCTCGCCCCATGCTGTGCCAGAAGCCATTTTTTCATCCCGCTGTTTCCCCTGAAAAGCCTGGCCTCTTGCTGTCGCCACGCGTGAAATGTGCCAACGCCTGTGCAGTTCTACCCGATCCTGCCGCCACTCGCAGCTGACGATGGCCTCGGGTCCCACGCTGAACTTCTCGCATTCTCCAGCACACACCTTGTTGATAAGAATCTTTCTTCTCCCTCTCGGTGTTCTCCTGACTGGCAGACCTCTCTCTTCTGAGTCTCTTCCAAAAGTCCCTATGACCTGCCGAAGTGTGTGCGGCCCCCTTCTTTGAGGAATGACCCGTTCGGAGCAGGAGATGGTGGATCTGTGGCCTCCAGTGAGTCTGGGAGGGGAACTGTGTTTTTACCGTGTGCCACATATTGATCGTGCAGAAGAACCCCTGTGACTCTGTGCTTCATCTCACCTCTGCAACATGGTAATAGTGGGTCTTTTGAACCCAGATCCTGGTACTTCATTACTAGGACAGAAAGTCAATAATAAATAATAAGGGGTGCTGAACATGACATCCAGGAATGCATGTGGTTAAGGGTGATGGTGGGTGGGCGACATGTGACCTCGAAGCCCCTTCTGGCGTGTGTCTAAATTAGACCTCCTTGGTTTGCCCCAGACGCGTCTCATTAGCATTTAAAGCTGAAATTGAAATTGTGCAGCTGATTTTCTGACATGATGTCCCTGAGAAGCAGAAATGTGTGTGTGTGTGTGTGTGTGTGTGTGTGTGTGTGTGTGTGTGAGTGAGCATGCGAGAGACGCCTCCCCAGTGTGTTCTCTGTGCCGGGTGTATATTTAAATGAATTTAAAAGTGTGATAATGATGTTCTGTGGCCAGGGAGCACTGCTGTGGTTCCAGGAGTCCCTCCCACTGGGTGAACTATTTTTTCAGTATCACAGGACTGTCCATGTTCCCCCCCCCCCATCTGAACACAGTCATGTAAATAGAGGGTCATTTACCCTGAGCTGAGGTATGGTGAATTAAGCAGAAGGCCAAAAGCAGGATGGGTAACTCTGGACCTCAAGGGCTGCAGTGTCATGAAGGTTCTTCTGGGTGCTTTATTTTGGTCATCATGTGGACAGGTGTCAGCCAGATGTTTATTAAAATATATTGTCTAAAATAATTCATCACCATTCCCTTAATAACACATCCCCCATTGGGGGGGAGACCTCTTCTAGAAGCTACTGTAGTGAGAAGATGCTGGGAGCCCCTCTCTGGTGGAGGAGAAGGTGATGTTGTAATGCCTTTATCTCCCCCCCTCACTATTGTGTCAGACTAGAGGATGGACTGGTGAATGCAGAGCAGGAATTCCTTGTGTGTGTGTGTGTTTTGTAGACCTGTCAGTCACTGTGTCTCATTTTCCACACCTTCTCTGCAGAACTTGTTTACAGGAAAATACAAGATGACCCCAACAGCCCTGAGAACAGGGAGACGTAACAGCAGCACAGCAGCTGGAGTTTGGTTTTTACCGTGGTTTGAGAGAGTGGGCAAATGACGGCAAATCCGGGGTGACAACGTGTTACGTGACAAACGGCCAAGTTCTGCTTCTGCAGCTTCTTGCCTTTACAGTTCACAGTTAAAATAGAGTAGCAGGTACCCAGAAGGCCTTGGGCTCGAAACCCTGCTCCTGTCAGTACCCGTGACCAAGGTGCTCACCCTGATTTGAGACAGTGAAAATGACTCAGCTGTAGCAAAGGGTTGTGAGGGTACAAACCTGGCGCTGAAGTTGCCTGGAAAATGTCAGCTTATTGGATGAATGAATAAATAAAATGTTGCAGAAATGACCGGTTGGGTGGTAGTTGAGCTACTTGTATGTTTGTCCCGGTTGAGTGTTTGGGGAGAAGATGCTGCCCGGCAGTGGCTGTGGATGTAGTGCGACCGTCGGCATCTTGTAGCCTGGGACCTCAGCAGGACGATGGCGAAGGAGGGAGGGGGTGTCGCGGCCCGCTCGGCAACCAGGGAAATAAACAGCACTTCGGACTATTTATTCTCACGCCCAACGCAGGATCGGATCCCATAATTGGCCAGGAGGGAAATGGAAGTTCATGTCAGACGGCCAGATAGGTTTAATTGGTCTGCATTCTTCTCGATAATCCGTTCTCGGCAGTCATGGGTTGTGTGGTCCGAGTGCCACGTTGTTTTGTGGGAACAATGTCCCCCCACAGTGTGGCTTGTGGGAAGCGGGCGTGACGCACGTGGCTCTCTCTCATTTGGAGAAAATTCCTCATCAATGACATTGATTTTTATAATATTTGCTAATGGTGGACATATTTGAAAGGTCCCGCATGTGTTCATTTGTGCTGCAGGAGGATAATTTTGTCCTACTGGTGTCCCTCCCCTCCCCTCCCCTCCCCTCCCCTCCCCTCCTGTGAGAATTTCCCTACTTGTTTTGCCGCCCCTTGAATGACGAGTGTTTGTTTTCCGCGCCCGCGAGAAGGGTCTCGTTTAAGGGACTCCCGCGGCTTTGTGGCGGTTTTAACCTCCTGACTCTGCTTTGCCGTTATTTGGGTTGTCATAGTGTTTCCGTAGCAACCGCTGGCACGGCGGACGGGATCGAAGATGGGATGTCGCGAGCTGAATGGCTCCCGTCTTCGGCTCTCTAAAGTGCAAATGTGAAGCCAAGGGGGAGGGTTGGAGGAAAACAAAAAAAACGAGGTTCCTCCAGAGTTTCTCCCAAACCTCCGAGCTGCTTCCGTAACCAAGGATTTGATGGTGGACGGAAACGTCTCCGAGCTGCCTGGTCACATCCTCAATGGTGGACATCCTTCACGTTCGGACCAGGTCGAAATCCGATTCAAATCGGATCGTCACGTCGGTGCATCTGCCCGCAGTGCTTATTTGCCCTCTTTCCAGGTTCCCTCCATTTTCTGCAGCTTTCGGAAGTAAAATTTGATCAAATCCTTGTTAGTTCCTGTAATACATGAATGAAGCATGATATTCCAAAGAAAACATTGGTTAAAAAATAGACCTCCCCCCAATCCATGTAGATGTTTAAAGATTATTATTAGGTTGTCTTGGGTCCCCGTCGTGGGGATCTTATATCCCATCCACACCACGTCCGTCTGCATGCCGCAAATGCCACTCTTGTTTGTGTGCAAAAAATTCTTATTCCCACATATCATAACTTAACTCCTTTTTTTTGGTTTGTCTTGACAGATAAATATGAGTCGCCGTGCACACCGACAAAGGTGAGTGTATTTTCTCCTTTGTGCTTTTGATGGGTGGGGAAGGGTGGCCTGCTGGTCTGTCAGGGTTATAACTGCTGCTATGAGGTGCTTCCAGGTCCAGGATGGTTAAAATGGTGATAAGAGATAAGTACGTGGAGGTCAGGGTGGTACTGTGTGCCACCTCTGCTGTCCTTTCTGCCGTGTCTGAAACCCTGAATAAGCAGCCAGCCTGGTCCTGCCTCCGTGGTCCATTCAGGCCATGCAGCAGAAACACAGGTCTGATGTTCCAGTTCTCTGCATACATCACGGAGGCGTTGAAGCAGTAAGGGCTGTTTTTTTTTAACCTGGTCACAGGGCATGGAAGAGTGGCCTGGGTTCATTAAACGCAGCCGTGGTGAGAAGTGCTTTTGTCCACACAGTCGCCTTTAGCATCGCCGTTATTCACGTCAAAATTTATCCAGAATTTTAATGACGTTTTTCCCTGCCCTCACTTTAAAATGTCCAGAAGGGGTGGAGCGACACTGGTCCTTGGACCCCCCTCAGGTTAATTTTTCACACCTTCCTACTGTTGGAGTTTTTTGTTCTTTTTTTTTTTTTTTCTTCTCTTCAGTCGCCAGCTGGTTTATTTTCAACAGTCTGTTTGGCTCAGCAGCAAATAATGTGCAAAGTGTCATTCAATGCTTTGTTCTCCTCAGACCTTTTTCCAGTGCCAGCACTTGCTGTTAATGGTTTCTCTGGAAGACGGTCCCTGCGCTCATAATGACAATAATTTACAACACCTGAGGACATTCTATGAGGTGTTCAAATTCTTTTCTTTTTTTTGTTGGTGTGCAGCAGGTTTGTTGTGTTGTTCTACAGGTTTAGTGGGGTTTAAGCAGCTTTTTCCTACACGTCTGTTTGAACAATAAGCTTCGCTCGCCTCTGGTGAGTCAGGGCTTTCCTGCAAAGTTCTCGTCAGCTGAGTTGAAGCGTCACCCTGCTGCATTTCGTTTTTGAAGTCTACTTGGGTGGCATTTACTTTGATAATGAATCCATGTACTATAATGGCAAAGTTCATCTAAATGTCCCTCTTTAAAATTTTAATGCGATTCTTCCATCTGCTGAGCATGCCTGTCATTTATACCACGTGACCATGTCTTCCGTTCGTTGTCTTGGTGACGGTGGCTCTTGGTGACCACATCCGTCCATCCGTCCAGCTGCTTCTTTTTCCTCCAGCTTTTTCCCATCATCGTTGCCTTTTTGAGAAACTCCCATCTTCTCACGATAGATCTGACATTAGAAAACCTCCTTATTTGTGTTTCCAGTGTGAATTTTGGCCTGATTTGATCCAAGGTCCATCAGTTTGGTTTCCACTGTGGCCTCAGCACCGCAGTTTAAAGGTGTCCCTGTTTTTCCACAGCTTTCACACCCACGTAGAAATGTAGAAAATACCGGACTGAACAGTTCTAATCTTTGTCCATGTGGACACATCAGCACGTTTGAGGATCTTTTCTAGATCTTTCACTGTAGCTTAGCCAGCTTCTGGTTCCCTGTGTATCTGCTGACTGCTACGTCCAGTTCTGTTGATTATTGATCCACAGAAGCAAAAGTTGTCAACAACGTCTGTCTCTCCCTTCGACTGGCTTCAAAACAACCAGCTTTGTCATGTGTAGCTGCTGCTCCTTGCTGTGGGATCGTCCTGTTTTCGGGACGGCTTCAGAGCATCATTTTTCAAGGACACCTTGGGGAGTGCCTGCACCCTGGGGGGACACCTGGAGTAAGACAGCTGGAGCAGATGGAGATTCCACGGGATGGATGCGGACGTACTAATGCGGATGCGTTCTAACAGACACACTGACCTGCACGCACACAGTGGGTCTGATTCAGAAACAGCCGTAAATCTCCCCCTAAGCAGCTTTGACCCAGAGATGAGTTCTTACTGTGTCGCGTGATGGAGCCCGATGGGACAGCAAGAGGGAATTCTGTCAAAAATGCACCACCAACGACGTGGGTGGGGGGTGGAGAGGTGTGTTCTTATTGCATCATCATAAGAATGCCAATGACTGTTTCACAGGTGCATGCTGGGAGAACTACACTGAGTGCCAGGTCAAGTGGGCAACAAAATACTCGCAAAATAGCCCTCTCATGCCACCACTGCTTCTGACCACTTTATTAGGTGCAATTTTCTTGTTCTCCCCGCCGTGATCTCGACTTTTGCTCCCGCGGCCATTTCTGCCGTTTGCAGAACAGCAGGATGTGGTTTTGTGCGAGATCTTCAATTCTGTGCCACTTTGTCCAGTCTAATTCTCTACAGAGTAAATATGGGGTTTCTATAGGTATTTGCCTGGGGGGGGGGGGGGGGGGGGGGGGGGNGGGGGGGGGGGGGGGGGGGGGGGGGGGGGGGGGGGGGGGGGGGGGGGGGGGGGGGGGGGGGGGGGGGGGGGGGGTTCTGTGATCCCAGGGCTGTTAATCTCCTGACTGATGGAGTCCCCAGCTTTGGGTTTGTGGTTGCGCTTGAGATCTCTCCAGCACTGGGTTGGACTCTGCGCCCTTCTGTACGAGGGGACAGAATGAGGGATTAACCCAGACATGCTGGCGGGGGACTTAAGTTGGGATAAACAGATCCTATTGTGAGCCTCCCTGGCAGCCAGATCGCAACTTATAATCTCTGTCAGACGAATAAAATAAGCACAAATTGGAAAAACATTAACTGGGGGGTGTGTTTTTTTTTTTTTTTTTTTGCTGTGGAGAATCTCACAAATTAGAATTTGAACAAAGCTTTGGTGTTTTGGAAGGAATTTTGTTTTTAGGGTCCAAGTTGCTCCTTTGTTGATTCAGTTGTGTGGTTGTGTAATGGAGTGGGGGGGGGGGGTGTGACATCCCCACCATCTGTAGTCTGTACCATCTGACCAGCTGTCAGGATGGTGACCAGCCGGTCCGGTCGGGTTTCCGTGGCCTCCCACAAGGATGTCGCCTGTCACGCAAGTGCGCTGCTGGCTAAACATTGCCGCCGCTACACCTGCATTCACAGCTACGTTTACACCTGTGTCCGCAGCTGAGGCCTCACCTGCGGTCACACCTGAAATCAGCAGGACGGGCACAGCGCCCTTTGGACTGATGGGGTATGAGCCTCTCAGTTGGCTGTACAGCACTGCCGCCAAGGCCTGTGCTCACTTTTGACATTTTCTCTCCGGAGTGATACCTCCCACCTTCTGTGGGAACACTACCTGGCTCTGAATACAGCAGACCGGAGATGCCAAAATGCAGAGGAGGGAAAATGCTAATTCCATGGGTTCCACGGCAGTAAATCGTGTGGATATTTGGCCAGAGAAGTGCTACAGGAGCACAAGGCCCCTCCCCCTCCCCAAGTGGAACCAGCGAGATGTTTGAATGGGTAGCGCGTGAAAATGTGAATGTTGCAGTTGCTCTGGATCAGCACTGCTGAGTCACCTGTAGTTCTTGTTTTGTTCTTTACATTACGTATCATTCTGTACTTATTGCAACTGCTGCCTTGGGGTCAGACTTTCGTCCTCTGTCTTCAGTCTTTGTTCATTACCTTTTTCCCCCCATATTGCTGTCAAAGGGGGGTATTTTAACCTTACTGGTTGCCAAGAGGAGAATGCTGCTTCGCCAAGAGGGGTCTCCATAGTTACAACTTAGGTGGCGGGGGGAGGGACAAGTTTTTCTTCATGAACAAGCATAGGAACACCACCAAAAGGTCAAGGCAGTGCCCCCCATGGACTGAACCCGCAAGGGACCCTTGGTTGGGTGACAGGTTTCGGTGTGTGTGTGTGTGTGTGTGTGTGTGTGTGTGTCTTCCGGAAGCTGAGTGAGGTAGGTGCATGTGGCAGTTGGGTGAGTCACTGCTGGGCCCCCCCCCATTCCAGGAACAAGCCTGTCTGGACTGCTCCTGAAAGTGTGTCTGTGCCTTTTTCATTCCCACAAGGTCTGCAATTCTCACCTCGGTGTCTGCTGACCCGACTGCTGCCAGGCATTCGGTAATGTTTTTGCAGAAAGCGCACCGCCGCTCACTTGTTCGAATCTCGCTTCTGCCGCTGCTGTCTTGCCTGTAAGAGGCATTTATCCCGAGCTGCTCTAGTACAGAAACCCCTGATATATAAAGTGAAAAAAACAGTCGTCAGTTACGTGGATAAAGGTTTCAGCTAAATGGTAAATTAATGATATAACTTCTTTTTAAAGGGCTGCAGGGAGTGTATTGGTTTGAGCCGCCGTCTGCAGCCTCAGAGGACCCGTTTTCAAAGCCCACCTCCTGCTATAGTACCCTTGAGCAAGGTACTTAGTCCAAATTACCCTGCCGTATAAACGGGTAGATCAATGTGAAAAAGCATTAGCTATGTAACTGGAACAAATGTAAATTGCGTTCAAATTGTGAAACGTATCCTGTAGATCAGACTGTAGCAGTTACAGCCTTTGGATGGCAGTTAGAGGACCTGGGCTTGGATCTGGCCTCCCGCTTCAGTGAGCCTGCTGTCAACGGGTAAATGACTCTAAACAGCTTAGTGGACAAACGCAGTGTAGTAAGTCACTTTGGAGAAGAGCAAATAAGTAGCTGAACGCCCGAGAAGTGACGACACTGGGTGCTGTGGTGGTCAGTGACCGACTGCTTTACAGTTTGCGTCCCTGCAGGAAAACAGCTGCGCGTGTCTGCGTGCTGCATCCAGATGTGCTTTAAGTTTCACGTGAGCAGAAGTTGGGTGTATGTGAGGTGAGGTAAATGAGGTGTAGAACTGGAAGCGGTGAAAGCGAAACGTGTGTTTCGAGTGAGGCGTCTGCTGCGGTCCGTATGGTGTGTGTGGTTTGCCGCGGTCAGTTACCTCACCCCGGCAGACGCTCACCATCCCTCCCCTCCAGCCGCCAAAGCGGTGGAAGAATATCACGCAGGTCTACGTTCGCTGAACCCGAAGAACAACCCAGCCTCAAATAACTTATTCTCCGTTACCTCCCTTGTCTCCATTCTTGAGTTACGACCCAATACCCTGCTGGTATCGTCCTTGTCGTGAGTGTAAAGTGCTGCTGAAAATCGCCTCCTAAAGTGACATCTCATGTCTGTTGGTCTCAGTCACCCCCAGGTAGTAACACCAAAACTCATCAAAATGCAGGAAAATAGTAAATATTTTAAGAAACGGGTGTGGAAATGGTGACTATGGACAAGAACGTGAGGCGGCGCCACCAGCGAACTGTGCGCCTCTGTCTCTCTCTGTGGGTCAATAAAAAGGGCTCCAAGAGTCGGGCGGCATGTTTTCAACCCAACCTTTACTGAACGCGGGACTGCAAACACTCACATTGCTCTCACTTACACACACGTGCGTTTATATACCGTACACATCAACGATCAGTCCGGACCGAATTATACTCGTTCCCATCGAACCCAAGTGATTTAACTGATATTCTGTCATGTTCTTCATGTAACACCATTTAGGACGAATGAAAACCTCAGTACTTCCCGGCTGCATAGGGTGCCAAGGATAAAGGAAATGAAGAACCAGTCCAGAACATTCTTGGTGGAGCCACTGACGAAAGAAAGTGACAGCTATTTCATATTGCAGGATGCTTTTGGTCTGAGTTTTTTTTTTTTTTTTTTTTTTTTTTTTTTTTCTTTTTTTAAAATTTTGAGCAGTACAGTATCTTCTGTGTGGCTGAGTGTGAATCTCAGGACAGTGAAGTGCAAAGGAACCCGAGTCATGTGACTCACGGAAAAAGAATTGCTTTCATCCTTCATTCCTTGGCCCCGTTTCTCAATCCTATTCAGCAGTGACACGGTCTTTCGGGGCTACGGGTTCTAATGTGGTGGCTCATGTCCCGATTGTTCAACTTACTACGTGAACCTGATCTCAACCGTTCCGCCGCGGGGAACAGAGCCTCGCCAGTACAGTAAACCCACCAAAATGTTTTCAAGTAAAAGCGAAACTGGGACTGACAGGTTGTGTCCTTTGTGACGTGTGTCTGTTCATTCATCGACCTCAGCGAGTTGGAAGGAGCTGCTGCAGGAGGCCGTTTTGAGATTCCGCCAACCTTCTAAGACAGCCGAGTTTTTGTGACTTTTAATGGACCGCTTAAGATGCTGAAAGTTGCCGGCGCTCCTTCTGACATCACCTTTAAATCTGTTCGCTCGTGACTCACTGATGTGAATGTGCTGTCCGATGACTCCAGACTTTCCCACCGGGAGTTTTCCCGACTGCGCCCAGCCCGGGGGCCGACTAACTGAGGTCTTCTCACAGAAACTCCTTTGGCACGGCTCAGCTCACGTGGGTTACCAAACTGTATGTGCGGCTCCTGCAAAAATCAGTTTTCTTAAAAATAAATCTCATTTACACAGGGTTCCTCAACTGTAAACGCTTGTGAAGACCCATAATACACGAGTTATGCTGTTATTGTTGTAGTTACATGCTGTTGAGCTGCTCTTGAACCTGGACAAGCACATAAATACGGTTCCTCCACAATGATCTGTCCAGTTGTGCCCTGTTTTAAGTGGGGAGTCCAATGTTGCTCTGGGTCTGTCCAGCGGATCAACCTTTTTTTTTTCCTGCAACCTTTCCAATCACTGCAGTATTTTTAAAGTCTGATGTTCCTACGATGGGCCCAGAGAAGAACAAATTTAGTCATTTTTACTTAAAGTGTGAAATCTGGCCTTATTGACTCAAATCTTTGTCTGTTAGACATTAAGGCGTAAATTTAGATCTTCTCCTCACTGCAAAGTCCCTGTAACTACAGAATGCACGTGTAAAGTATACCAGAAATGGGGACAGCATTCCACAACCCTTTTCCTTTCATGCATATAAAGAGTGTCAGAAAACAAGATTATGATATTATGCTATGAGCAGTAGATGAAAGGAACTGCTGTTCTTTCAATGCCTGAATCCTGAAGAGGTGTCTGTGGGCTCTGCAGGTCATTGAGTCCCTGGCCCGAATGCAATTTGCTGCTGTCTTTTCCTTCACTCCTGTTCAGTTTTCTGATCCTGAGAAAATGGCATTAAAAAAAAATTCATCCACCACCTGACAGGCTTCGCAGTTTATGAGAAACTTTTAAAAGCACCTTTCAGATGCTCCTGAGCGTTGCCTCCTTATGCGCGTCCTACAGGTGAGAGCTGAGATGTCTGTGCTTTAAGGCTCAGAAACCAGTTGTTTTGTGAACGTGGCGACTGTGTGAACCTGCTGTGTCAGCAGTTTTTAACCGCCGCAGCTCCCAAACTGGGCTCGCATACATCATTACCCCCAATTCCTCCTGTTGAGAGTTAAATAAGGACCCTGTGTGACCGTCAGTATCTGGCTGAAGGACCTGGAAGGTAACTCTTAGTTCCTCATTCACTTGGGCCTTAATCTGGGACTCCAGCGTTTGGCTTGAGGTCCTGTTTGGTCTCAGTTTTTTTTTTTTTTTTTTAAATACCTCTGGCCTTTCGTTTCGAGAGCAAGTCTCCTCTGAAATGCCTGCCTGCCTAGTGGCAGAACAACATGGCCTATTTTATATGGGCTTGGAACTGTTAGGCATCGATGTAAGAACATTACAGTTAATTTGCAAGTTATTTACTGGAAATCAAAATATATGTGCAAATTTTCAAAAGCTGTTTGAAATATTTATTTTGCCATGGACCTGTCTACCCACTGGAGACCTCGCTCGATTCCTTTGCTTCGTAGGACCAATATAGTCTGTCTTCCGCTCTGCTTTCCGGAATAATCTGAAGTTGGGAAGTGTAGATCCTCCTGTGGGGTTCCTGTGTTCTGGGAAGTAGATGTCACACTGAATGGTGATGAAGGACCCCAGTGGCGGATGCAGGCCTTCTGGGCTTCAGTTGGGAGGCCAGTGGGAGACCTTGAAAACTGTGGCTTGGTAGTGAATGGCAGGCCTTGAGGACTTCAGTTGGGCAGCCAGTGGAAAGCTTGAGGATCTCAACCAGGTATACAGTCGCAGGCCTGCTGGATTTCAGCAGGGTTCACAGTTGTGAACGTTGACGACTTCAGTTGGGTAGATACTGGAAGCTCTTGGAAGGTTTGCTTGGCTAATCGATGGCAACCCTTGACGGCATCAGTTGGGTGTCCAGCTCCACGTGGTTCTCAATAACTGACAAGTCACGGTCTCCCAAAGCTTCAGTAAGGTGCCCTCAAAACTCAGCAGGTGTGTTGTGCACTGCTTCCATTGCTTCATGGTTTACATTTGCTGTCTTACATGGTAACTTTCATCATGCTCTGTGACAGGAATGAGCGCAACACTCAAGTAAGGATATTCTATCCCTGCTGCAGAAGGATGCATAAGTACCAGGAGATGTGAGAGGAATCTGTATTTTTTATTTTCCTGTAAACAGCTAGAACACACTGCTGGCACGCATGGCTGTGCACACAGTTTTGTCCTTGGTTTCAGCTGCCTGGGAAAAGCTCTGAGCTCCGTTTCATCATCTATAAGGTTTTCTTTCCTTCTGTCCCCCCCCCCCCTTTGCCCAAACACCCCAGAGGCCTTGCCTAAACCAGCTATATATAGCAAACCATGCATGTGGGAAATCCCAGGTTCACAGGGAATTGGCGTGCAGGGCTTTGCGGATTTGTGCACCACGCCTGTGGTCGTCCAGCTTTCTGCTCAGCCGGACGTGGGCGTTCGTCACTGCTCAGCCTGCAGCTCCTGCTGCCGTTCGTATTGTTAGCACAGGATCTAACGGATAGTTGCGGTTTTGTCAGATTTCGTTGTCCCCCCCCCCCCCCCCCC
>UFQX01000380.1:0-11056 GCA_900497675.1 Arapaima gigas | reverse complement strand
TTTCCCCCCCCCCCCCCCCCGTTTTATTCCCTTCACCTTTGCTGAAGGAGTTTGCCTGTAGATGTAGCTGAGACTACAAAAGCAGATACAGGTATCCCTCTATGGGCGTAAAGCATTCCATGAGCCTGGAGATCCACATTCCCAAAATGGCGCAAACTTTCCCCACACTTGGCTCTTGTTACTTGTAAGCACAAAAATCTGCCTCATTTGGTCATAAGTTGGTAAAAGGTGTTAAATAATTTCACTCGTATGTGTGAAAAATTGTAAAGGTCTCGCATATCGGGGGGGGGGGGGGGTTACCTGTACTGTGCTCTCAAAAGAACATGAGGATCTCTAACTGGAGAGGATCTGGGTTAGATGTTTTCTGTTCTGCCCAACTGGGCTAAATCTGGNTCGGGGGGGGGGGGGGGTTACCTGTACTGTGCTCTCAAAAGAACATGAGGATCTCTAACTGGAGAGGATCTGGGTTAGATGTTTTCTGTTCTGCCCAACTGGGCTAAATCTGGGAAAGTTTATTTATGGGAATATTTACTAGGAGGACTCCTTAGCTTTTTATCACATTCTTAAAGGGGTCTATGGTCTTGAAAAGGCAAAGACCCTCTGATCTAAAATCTTCAGTAATAAAGTTGAGTGATAAATCCATGAAAAATTAATTTAAAATAGACTATTTCCTAAAATGATCTTTAAAAAAACCCGCACGCCTATGTGTGTGTGTGCGTGTGTGTGTGTGTGTGCCTGCGTGCGTGAGTGTGTAGTGTGAAACCCCCTTTTTTTGCTGCAATAGCAGGTTGAGGTAGAAATACAGTGGTGAGCTGGTGGTGATCTGACATGAATACCAATGATCTGCAGGCAGCCCGAGTGAGGAAAACATCACCACCCCCCCCCCATCGTGTCTCGAATCTCATTCCTCTTAGCTGTGACTGAGGCTGAGATTGGAGTGATTAATTTAACATGAGTCAGCCGGATTTTTCCGGAGGTGAGTTTGGGTCCCGTGTGACCTTCTGTTGGACCTGCTTTCCTCACATGGTGGTTTGTGTGTTGTGAAAACAGGGCTGTCTGTAGCACGTTGTCCTGGTCAGGTGGGAGAGACAGTGCATGTCTTGTATGGGAGGAAAGTCTAGTGTTGATATTTACCTCTGGAATGCCGTTCGGGTGGTGTGTGTGGGTGTGTGCGTGTGTGCGAACGGCCTGGCCTGGGAATTTCGGAATGCAGAAGTACTGCCTACCTTTGCAGAGGAGATGTTGCATGTCTTTGTTGAGTATTTTCAAAGAGCAAATGGAGGGTGTCAAGTGTCAAAACAGAGTTTGTACACCTCCGCCATACTCCAGCCTGGGTTTGTCTAGTGAAGATGTGACGCATCAGCGTTTCCAACAAACCCTCAGCTGAAGTGGGCCGTCCAGTCCAGTAGCAGGCGATGGGACTGGGGGACCTGGGTCTAGACAATGGCCAGACGCTGAGACCTTGGCTGCGCTCTGCTCTCGTAAGGTGATACTTCTGGGAGACACCAGTTCCCCATCGGGGGGGAAGACAAAGGGAGGATTCTTCCTCATGGCTGTCTGGGTGTCCCGGTTCCCAGGCGAGGACACACGTCCACCCCTGTGCATCGATCTGCTCATGTGACCAATTTACCTGCCTCCTTATCTGGGGGAAGGAGCGAGACCAGTCTGTCTCCATCAGGGTAGTAACTCCTGTTGGAGGACCTGCAGTGCAGGTAATTTTTCAGCAAAAATGAGGAGAGAAACTATTTTTAGTCCGTAAAAGCTGACAGCAGTAGGCCAAAGCTGTCATCTCCGCTGCAGCCAAAGCTCACGGCGCATTGCGGTGACATAGATTTACTTCTGTTTTCGGTGACGTCCTTCTTCCAGTTGTCGGCTTCGTGTCGCTTTGTATATTTCTTGAAATTAATTATTAATAACGGTTCTCTCATTCCTTACGCATCAGCCCACCAGCTGTGTCTCCCGCTTTCTCCGTCTTTTATACGCTTCATACATGTATTTAAATATAAATTAGCTAGAACTTTGATAAAAGGAGCTGCTCTGATACAGTCTGAAGAATAACCTCCCCCCCCCCCCACGCCAGATTTTTTTTACGTTCCAGCCGTCGATTAAAGCTAACTGAGATTTGTTCTACGCCGCCAGCGTCCCACTGTAGTCGTGGGGGGGGGGCTTATACAGAATGACATCACACACGGTGACACACAGGCCACAGTTAAGATCCTGGAAGCTCAAGTGAAAGTGAACGCGGGGATGACTTCTGCCTGAGGATCTGAGTCTGACGCCGCTGGCAGGGCTCCTGCTCTGTGCAGTAATGGCTGGGTTTATTAAATCAATCCGCTGTAAACACTGTGACTGCACGGTCGTCTAACAGGCTAAAGTCGATGATGGCTTGGGCGTCGGGGTGAAGCGTGACACTCGGGCCAGGGATCTTCACGTGATGCCCAAACATGACAAATGCGAACCGACACCGCGCCGGCTGCTGAACACCATGTCCCGGAAGCCTTAGAAAAGATTAACGCGGTCGTCCCTTCATAACTTCTCTGTACGCCTACAGTTTGTATATATGATTAAAATAAGTATGGATTTATTTAATATTTTCCACAATATGTTTGTATTCTTACCACATGGTGCCCATGCGCTGGGCTGTCCTCCAGTGATGTCCTCATAGTCCTTACAGTGGGACTGATGGGATGAGAATACCCCCCCCCCCCATGGGAGAGCATGGATTACATTGCATAACACCAAGACACAAGTCGTGTTTATTTCCGTAATGCAGAAGATTATCATTCAGTCCACGATGCAAAGCCGGGAAAACGGTTTTTCTTGGTGGGATGGGGAGCACACTGAGATGGTGGGATACGGAGTTTGCAGTTGGAAACGCAGCAGATTGCACAGCCTCATGATCCAAAGGTTGGTGTTTTGAGTCCCACGCCCTGCTACCGCTGTAGTGTTCAGCAGGTTGCTTAGGGTTAGAGCTGATTCCTCCCAGGCAAACCCATAACCCAAACCCCACTTCTGCTGCGGCACCCTTGAGCAAGACATGTACTTTGAATTTATACAGTAAAAATTACCCAGTTGTTAAAATTGAAAAAATCGGTAAGCAGGTTAGTGTGCAAAACTAGTCATGTTAGATGAATGTTAAATAATGTTTAATAATAATATTGTAGTAATCCCCATGAGTAAGAGTGGAACGTTGCTTCCGGAAATTGTTCTCAACGGAGGGGCAGCAACAAACGTGTGAGAAAGTGGATGACAGAGACATGTGTAACCCCCCCCCAGGTGATCGAGTCGCTGGGAATCATGGTCTACAAGGCGTTGGACTACGGGCTGAAGGAGAGCGAGGAGCGAGAGCTGAGCCCCCCGCTGGAGCAGCTTATTGACCTCATGACCAACATGGCGGAGGGAGACAGCTGCCCCGATGAGGGTTACGAGGCCACCGAGGAGGAGGATGAAGGTGACTGCGAGGGAGACCCGGCCGGCGGCTGCAGCATCCGCTGCTACAGGGACATCCTCAAGGTGGGCTTCAGCAATTCTACATAGCACGTTACCACGGCAACGATGTCGCCACTTAAATGGCGTTATACCCAGGATGCACTGCACCCCATCTAAATATGGTGGCACTTTGGGTTTGCTTTAATGATGGCATCCAGAATGTGGGATGTACGTCCAAGGGGTGGTCACCAAAACACGTGATGTCGCCTGACCGCCGATGCCACTGCTGGTCGAATGCAGCGCCATCGTCTGGCACACAAGAACCAAGTCGTGGCTGAGATTTCGCCTGAGTGGGACGGGTTTCTCGATCGTCTTGAGGAAGCAAAAAATTATTCATAATGAATAGTTTCCTTTCTTAAATGTAATTCCATTTAGTTTAGATGCTCAAACAAATTAAATGATTTGGAGAATGTTGATGTCATTTTTTTCCCCTTTTCTGAACGTTGGAGACATTGTTTGGATGTTTTGAAGAAGTTTACGCTGGTGTGCGAATGCATTCTTTGTATAGACAAGCCTGTGTACTGATCTTTCTGGGCGATAAGCTGTGGTCCCCCCCCCCCTCACCTTTATCCTCACCTGGTGTAATATAGGCGTCACTCTTCCACCAGAGCAGGTTTCAGAGCTCCTGTCCTCCGTTTCCTCACCGGCAGAGTTTGTAGGAGCCCCTCAGATGCTCCTCTCACGTTGATAATGTCATTTTCCTGGTGGTGAGAGGAGTTTTGGTGTCCTGATCTCTAGGATGTCTAGCAGTGAATGACCTCATGATCTGAGCAGGCGCCACAGTCTCTGACTGCCCACTCAAATCAGCTCAGTCCTCTCTCCCCACATCCCCTGCTCCTGTTTTCATGACCCATGTGACACACACCTTCAGTTCTTTTCCTGCTACATTAATAAGATTTTTTTTTTTTTTTTTAAAGATTTCTCCAGACTTTTTGTCCAAACAGATAAGAGTGCAAGAATACTTGCTCCCTGTCTACAGCCCAGCAAGACTGCGGTGCATCTCTACCTTCCGCCACGTCTCGCTGCTGGGTGGCTCCTCTCACAAGGCATCCAAAATGGGAAATCCCAGTTTTTTGCTTTGGCTCCATTGTGGTGGAACGGGCTTCCTCTGTTCCTCACAACTGCTGAACCCCTCCCGGCCTCAAAGGAGCATCTCAAAACACGTTTCTTTAAGACCCCAGATCTACTCACTGTTTCATAAATTTGCACCGCCTGATCTGTCACAATCCCCTTTGTATTTCATATCAACTTTGTAGGCAGCTGCCAGCGTAATAAGTGGGGGTGAAGAAGGTGGTACAACACCGACTGACTCTGCTTTTGGGTGTGATGTTAAGTAACTGAACAGTAAGTAAAAGTCAGTGTGACTGAGGATCAGTTCACTTTTTGATGCTGGAAATCATTCCTTTTGTAATACAAGTCAAAACAGATTCCATCTGAGGGTAAGACAGGAATTGGAGGCGTGCAAAGAAAATGTCATTCGACCAGTTTGCAGAACACAGCGACTACCAGGCAGCAACCGGAGAACCTGCGATGCTGCTGCTAGAAGTGCCCAATGTGTGTGTGTCAGGGTGGCTTCCGTTTGACCGTAGGGCAGGACATTACATACACGGTCACCTGAGTCACCCGAGTTAGTGGCAGTCAGACGTAACCTGCTGACTTTGTGTGTGTCCCCTGTAACTGCATTCATACACAAAGATATAAATGCTGTAAGATGAAAGGCTAATGTTTGAAGTACCAGCACACAATTTAATATGGAAAAATGTGGTCTGAGATATTTTGCATTGATAGTAAGGTGGATATAAATAATAAGAATCTCAGTCATTGCTTGCAGCTTTGTGCCTCCCACCTCCCGAGTCCCGCGGACGCCCCCAGTCACTACCAGGCTGTATGCCGGGCCCTCTATGCCGAGACCAAGGAGCTCCGCACCTTCCTCGAGAAGATCAGGAGTGCCAAGGAGGTGAGAACATGACATCTTTGTGTTCTCCGAGGTCTGATAGGCTCCGCAGAGATCTATGTGGGGCCATGGGATTGGATCTTACCTAAAGGTCTGGTATCTGCTCTTAGCTAGAGCTCTCGTGGGATCTCGTCTGGTGTCCTGCACCATGGAGATCTTTGCCAGTTTCTGCATGAAGGTTGCCACGCTTGGACTTACCTGTCAGCAAATCAGAGCGGGAGAACATGGGTCCTACTTTTGTTGACTCCCTCTCACACAAATGTACCATTCAGCATTGCGTGGCTACGGTCACCAGCCGGTCGCTGGTCCCCAACACACCGATCCCAACGGCTAAAAATCTATCCTTGTCTTCAGGTAACAGCTCCACCAACCGTACGGAACCCCTGTACTGTCCCACTTTACAATGAAAGCAACTGCTATAGATAGACACACATCTTTATTTACTTTTCAAATACTTACTGTCCATTACATGCTACACTCCTCCAGATGGATGGAGGGATGGTTGAACGGATGGGCTGATGGACAAACTTTACTGATCCCAAAATGCACAGTGTTTGGATTGGTGTTCTGTTTACCTCAGTTCTCCGTTCCCAGCCCACTGTTGTGGCTTAAAATAACCCAACGTGGGTTTTGGTGAAGAGCTAATGGAGAATGAGAAGGTGTGTGTCTCCCAGCGGGGTGAAACACGCAAACAGGCTCACCTTCCTCTTGCTCTGACCCTTGTCATTATGGGATGTGCTGGACGTGTTTATTTCTGTATTCTCTTGTCTGTGGTAGATGGTTGAATCATCTCGTGTTATATCAGCCCCGTGCTGGGCGGAACCGAATGGTTCTAACCAGGGAGCGCTGAGCCACACGTGTCCGGCGACTCTGTCTAACACCGCAGTTTATGTGTGTATGTGGGACATGGTAAGTGGGGTTATGGTGGCCAGGTTTTTGTGGTCACATCTCAGCTAAACCTGGTTGTGTGTTTTTTGAACTGCTGGTGGTCTAATGGGTGACTGGCTTTCCTTAGGCCTGGTCTGGAGGAGGGGTCGGAATCTAGTGTCACCAGACCTGTTTTTTATTTTTTTTTTTAACCTTCATACTTAAGAAACTCCTCACTTTGGAAACAAAGCAAAGAGCAAACTATATGCAGTGTCTAGGCTGCAGGATTTAAACCCTGCACATGAAATGATGAGCTGAGAGGGCCTGTCTTTCTGAGGCCTGTTTGGGATGGAGTGTGACATTCTGGAGGCCTCTGGGACAGTGCTAGCACTGTGTGCTGGTATTGATCACAGGTTATTTGAACATGGCCTGGCTTCCCCTGAGGCCATATGCAGGATCTGCATCCCTTATTACTCCGATTTGGAAGCCATTGATAGTAACCATGACGCCTGCAGCCATGTGGACCGGTCACCGGAGCGTTCTTTGTTAATGGCTGTGGCTGGGGAGAAGAAGAGCTGACTTGCTCACTGCCCTCAAACCCACCATGGCTGCGCTGGCCTCCACCACAAATGTTTCCGTGATGTAGGGGCATGAAAAACCATGTAACCTTCTCCTCTGTGATGGACTTTCGCCATCACAGGATTACGTAACATACAGCTACACGGAGCAGACGGCTGCTGATCCTCTTGTTGCAGAATTATGGTCAAAGCGAGATCCAGGCTGGCAGGTGATGACTTGATATTGTGAATTGTGCAAAAGGCGGGGGCGATACCTTCAAATGCTGTAGACCGAGGGGACGTTTTTTTTAAGAATCGCCCTCCATGTTGCTCACGTATTCAAGATCCAGTTAGTTGACAGGTGATATTTTTTGGTGGTTGGTTATTTCCACGGAGCTGTTGCATATCCATGGTTTCAGGATTATAGGGCAGCAGCAGCTCCTCACTGTTTGCTGTTCCCCTGTGGCCACGACGGATGATCGACCTCACGACCCCTCCCCTACCTTTCTCTGGCCGCCCCCTGCTTGGCCGCGGGGAGGATACTGTTACTGTTGAGTGAGATGGTCCCTTTCTTATGCAACAAAGGAGCTGAACAGCACAAAACTCTACATGCCACTCAGTCGCATCATTATTGTGTTGTGACTATGGCTGAATTCGGCTTTTCAGCAGCATGAAGGTTTTACTCACCTTTGTTCCACTTGCAACACAGCAAAGAAATAAACGTGCAATGTCAGAGGTCAAATTTAATATTTTAAGCAGCTTATACTGCGTTTATTGTTTAGCATTGTAGGTGTTTACTATTGCCCTATTATTGCCATTTTAAAAAGGAGAAAAATAAAGTGGGATAGAGAGATGTTCACAGAGTGTGACTCATTTGGGGAAGAATACAACTGTAAATATTTGCTATTTGTTGGCATCTGAGGAGACTAGTTTAATAACGGTGGTGAGATGAAGTGTATATTTAGCAGGCAAATGTGCAGGGACCACCGGTGGTGTTTGCTCAGTTGACGGGTGGAAATACACACACACACACACACACACACACACACACACACACACACACACACACACACACACTCTCTTTAAGTTGGCCTTGAAATGAGTCTCACTGGTCACTCACAGCTGTGATTTATCCAGGTCTGAAACCCGGTGATGCAATTTAAATGAAGCTGTGTGTGAGATCGTGTAGGTTTTTCTGGAAATTTCTCTCCATGCCCAGTGTACAGCTGTGGATCGTAGACTAATTTAAAATGACTTCAGTTTTTACAGCTGTCATTCGACTGCATTGATTGTCTAGCATTTAATCATTTTCTATTTCTTATTCCTTTAACTCTGAGCACCAACATTTTTTCCACTTAAACAGTAACACAAAATATAACAGTAGAATACATATAATATTGAAGCACATATTTTAAATATATTTTATTGTAATATTTTAAAACTTGACATTTAATCCGTTTAACATTAATATTCGATTCGTTTTTAATACATTTGCAGTTCAATCCAGAAACTTTTAACTAGAGGTTATAGCTAGAATAGATGCCAAATAGTTTCAGTTTCACCCTTTTTTAATTTTAAAATGTTGCTTAGAAAGGGTCCTTACTGGGTAAATTCAGTGAATTATGTTGTATGAAGTCCTTAACCTTATTAGTACAGAATTTGTTAGGTGTCACCTACAGTCTTCCAGTCAGCCTGTTTCCCAAATGAGGAGTTTCAAAATACTGCAGCTGTGAGGACATTTTCTAATATACTATGACTATAAAATGACTATAAATGACTATTAAAAATATATTCCATCCATAACTCCAGACATCCTTTCCAAAGTTTCCAAAAGCTGTAAACTGTTCTGTCTTTTCCAGTGGCGACTATCGCCACTCCTTAGGGATCAAACTAGTGACAAGTGCTGGTTGCAGTTGGTAGAAATACTGTGCACTAACAATAGGTGTGATTTAAAGTCAAATATACTGATAACTATGCTGATCATCTTCATTTCTGATGAACATATAAATCTCGATCATCTCCTTTTAAAGTTTAAGTGACTTTTAATCTGTGTACCCAGAGCTGACAGGTAAAAGCAGCGCCTTCAGAAACCTTTGCAAAAGTATCCCGATTCATCATAGTTTTCTTAAAAAGATGAAAATCCTGAGTGGGTCAACAGCTCCCAGGTCTGCTGTCACTCCTAGCTGTGTGTGTGTACATCATGCACACTTTGGTTGGGCAACCAGGATCCAAGGCCTTTAAAAGGTGTCATTAACTGTCTGTCAAATCGGCCATTGACTGTTCCAGCACATTCCGTGATTGCTGGACCAGGCTACTGCGGTGGCGGCTCGGTCGAAGTTGCCGACCCCCGTGTTTGGCACAATTCACTGTTTCGTGTTGCTGTTTGGCAGAACTTGCGGAAAATGGAGGGGGCGCAGGCGGAGGAGCCCGCCCGGGACCTGAACGAGCTGCAGAACGCCGACTGGGTAGGTGTTCGCATCCCTCCCACGTTACCCTGAACTGGACAACGTGAAGCTGTGTTAGGCAGCAGTCCGGTGTCCATATTTACGTTTCCACTTGCATATAATTCTATTTGCTGGCGCTCTTTCCCAGACCGACATACTTGGCCCCTGTGGCACGTGTGCAGTAACACCAGTGTCCCCTGGACTGATCTGTCCCTCCCAGGCCCGTTTCTGGGTCCAGGTAATGAGGGACCTCCGCACCGGTGTCAAACTCAAGAAGGTCCAGGAGCGCCAGTACAACCCGCTGCCCATCGAGTACCAGCTGACACCCTACGAGATGCTAATGGATGACATTCGCTCTAAGCGCTACACGCTGCGCAAGGTCATGGTGAGTGGAGGTGAAACAAAGAGCCCGGGGGCCTCTGTGTTCAAAGTAAGAAAGAGTGGTGGGAAACCTGGGACAGGGATGGTTTCTCAGAGCACAGATATTCTGAGCCAGGTGTGCATGTGCAGCACAGGTGTTGCCTGAGACACGAGCCTTTCGCTTAGGGGCTTTGGTGTATATGAGAGAAATTATTTAATACCATTATGTCCGTTGGGGTCCGTGGCACCAGTATGATACGTGAGCGAGTGTGTGTGTGTGTGTGTGTGTGTGTGTGTATGACAGCATGAGAGCAGCACAGTTCTGTAAAGGTTGTGTTGAAAATTATTTATTCATTGTGAGGGACCTATAAGCCTCTTTATTATTATTATTATTATTATTATTATTATTATTATTACATTGCTGTATATCATTAATGGAAAGAAATGTCTGTTCAAATAGAAATTATATTATTTATCCCCATTTTGATATATTTTTGTTTTTCTTGAGGGTTGGGCAAACATGAGGGTGACTTTGTTGCCCCAGGAACGCTTAAAAACTTTCCCCATTGAAATTAATGGTAACTACATCTCCGACTTGTGACATTTGACCTCGTGAGTTCATTTCCACCGGTCATAAGTAAGTGGATACCTGAACGTACGTTTTTAAAGAAAACAAGGCCTCGCACGGTGACCGGAGTCCCATTTTAGATGTTTGCAGCGTCTCTCGTGGGGGATCAAGAGCGTCTTGGTAAAAGTGCACGCTGGAGACGCTTGTTGACGTGCATCTCACCAGCATAGGCTATTTCTTGGAGCAGCAACATGTTGCGTGAGATTTTTGCTCATGTCGAGGCAAATATAGCAGTATCTTTGTGAGGCTGTTGTCTCAAGCCCATTCTTTCTTCCAGAAGAGCGGAACGTATGCGATAACCACATAATCGTTCCAAATGCTTTATGCTCGGCGCAGAATTTGCCTTCCTTATCTGATGAAAGCTGTGCTTCTCAATTGTTTTAAGTGGTCATGACATGCCTTCTCTGCGAGGAGCAGGGCGTAGTCGCATAATTCTTTCTAGTTATCTGTGCCAATGACTTGTGAAAAATTTCCTTCAGTACAACAGCAAAATCATTTGGATGCTGGATGACTCCAGGCTGCTGTGACTTGTGCAGCGACATGTGATCAAGTGTGAGAAGGGCAGTTTGTTGGGTTTTTTTTTTTTTTTAAATTATGTGCTTCGTGAGAATTTGTGTGACTGGATGACTAGTTTACTTATTCCCATGTCACTTGAGGAGTGATGAATGCAGCATATTCCTGTTACTAACATAAAGCATACAGTACTGTGCAAAAGTGTTAGGCACCTGTGGGAAAAATGCTATAAAGTGAGGATGGT
>UFQX01000379.1:311551-446779 GCA_900497675.1 Arapaima gigas | reverse complement strand
GTCCCCACTTTTGGTCCGCTTGCACCGTACATTGGTGCACCAGAAGGCGTGGCCTTGATCGACATCAGAGGAAAATTCTGGAGCTCTGTTGATCGTAGGCGCATTTATTTTATTGAGCCTAATAAGGAGACAAAAGACAAATTCTGCAACTTTCTAGTGGAGCAGAAGGGGGAGAGGAAAGTTTTAATGAAAGACTTTCGGGGGATGTATCTCAGCCGTTTTTACAGAGAAGGAATTCAATACATTGACNGAGAGGAAAGTTTTAATGAAAGACTTTCGGGGGATGTATCTCAGCCGTTTTTACAGAGAAGGAATTCAATACATTGACCCAGCTAAGCGCGAGCCAGATATTTGCTGTGAGTTTGAGGTTTTCACAAAAGATGGGAAGGTCGTGTTCAGAGCAGACAACGGCCTGTTCTTGAGCGTGGTTGACCGTAACCAGTCTAACATCGAAGCGATCAAAGAAGGGGTGTTCACCCCGAGTTCACCCCGACTATTGGGGACATTGTTAGCCCCATATTTAAAATCATCAAGGTTGACTTCTCACGACCTCCCGATCTGAGTGAAAAACCAAGTACAGTGCAGGAAGCCACGTACATCAACAAGTCCAGTGTGGAACAGAAGCACACCTTCACTTTGTCATGGAGTGAAACTGCATCTGAGACCACCACCTGGACCCACGCCTGGGGTCTCAATAGTTCTGTGTCTTTCAACTGTTTGCTTGCAAAAACACGGGTATCTATTTCATATTCTGGCAAATACGGCACCAGCAGCAGGGTGGATAAGACTATCACCTTAGGGGAACAAACAGAAGTCACCATCCCTCCCAAAACCAAGATCACTGCCAAATCGATGGTCAAAAAGGATGACGACTGTTCTGTGCCCTTTGTTGCCATCATTAAGAAGACCAAGGCTGATGGGCAACAAGTGATACTTTCTGAACAGGGTACTTGGAGAGGTGTTTTCTGTGAAAATGAGCATACTGTGATCGAAGAGGAGAAGCTTTGAGTGAGAGTCTGTATCTGTAATATAGCAGAAAGTAAAGTGTAGCAGACTGGTAACTGAAAGCTGGTCAAAATGGAGTAGATCTAATAAAGTCAAAGTATCATTAACAAAAATGCAAAGTGGAATTATGGAGCTGAATATCAAGCTTGCATGAAAACTTAATGTGTATTACTCATATTCATTACAGCTGATTTTAAAACATTTTTCTCTTGTTTTATTTGAATAACTTAAGAGGTCGTCAATGAACTTATATTTCATTTGTGAATTATCAGAATTTACACAGAAGTACTTAACACAGAAGTGCATTTTTGCGACATTTCTCATCTGAAATCTGTTATCAATGACCTGAGAAGAATGTATGGATTTATTTTCAGAGAATGACCGCGGCTCCCTCTAGTGGTCCAGTTTGTGCAGTTTAGTGCCTCGCCTACAGGACTTGCGCTGTAAATGCCCCCCCGCTGGTGAAGACTGACCGGTTTTCTTTCTTTAAACATTAGGCAAATAATTTCAGGTCAGCCTCCAATATATTGGCAGAGGGTACGAGTAGTGCGATATGCAGGGAGACGGAACGCACACAACTATAATCACACAACAAACGTGCACAGGTCTTCGCACACACCATTGTACACACACGTCAGCCCTAACACACGTCTAGTTACGAATAACAAACACATAGTTAAGAATTTAGGCCCCTCCTGTTCAGAGCTCTTTTTTCTGGACACAAGGCAGAGCAGAAACCTGTCCTGAGCCACTTTATACCAGCCTGTTAGTTTCAGAATAAAGTGACACTAGACCCAAATTTTGGAATCTGTGTCCTCCTGTCCTATGGTCACAGTGGTGCAGACACCTGGTACAAGAGTGACACGGGCGACATGCCTCTTGACCACCTTCTCAAAACAGTTTATGACAAAACAACAGGATGTCTGGAAAGTCACCAAACAGATACTGCCCCTCCTCGCCAGCCACGAAACCCGGGCTGTGGACAGACTCTCAAACATGTCCGCTGAAGACGACCCTGAAACCTGCCTTGATGTCTTCAAATACACCACTTCGGGCTATTTCTAGCCCAGGGAGGACTGGACTCCAGCTGAGCCCCCTGCTCACTGGCAGAGCTCTGGCGGCAGTCGGCCAACTCCCTGTGAGGTCTGTAACAGACTACAGGGCCCTTCGTGCCGCAGTCATGTAAAGAGTCAATTTGACAACGGAGGGCAGAGACAGAGGGGTCTGTGTTACGAGAACATTGAAAAGCCCTTTACCTTCCCTCGCATTCTGCACATCTCCTGACCCCACTGGCTACTACCTAAGACAGAAGATTAGTACTCAGCCCATTTCCTCCCAGGCTGGGACCTACTACTACTACTAATTCTGCCAGGGACTTTGCGATATGATAAAATGGTGATGACCTAAAAGGTTGACAGTGACGTACAATTAAAACCCCCACTGTTTGTTTTGAATTTTTTGCTCTAAGTAACAATAAATAACACCACAGTAGTAGGAGCAATAGACTAGGAAGACTTTGGAACCACATTAACTTTGTGCAAATCCAGCGTGCCTCAGCCTGAATGCACACACTGTCTTCTGTCAACTATCGACACCGCGAAGTGTGTGTGTCCAGGTCAGGATGACGGCAAAGTCCACAGTGGGATCTTGCAAATGACTGTGGTGCTGACTCATTTAACACTGATGACCCACCTCCAGGCAAAGGTGAAGCTCCTCTGCTTCCGCATGACTTCTAACTCAAATAATCTTGATTCAAAGCTCCTCTCATTGTTCTTGAGCAAGTGGTGAAGATTAATGAGATTTAGTGCATCCTGGTCTGCCTTTCCATGTTTCTGTGGGTAAAATAATAAACTGGCTAAGGCAAATCATAATGTAGACACAGGTGAAAAAAGCATACATATGGGCATATGTCTGCTCTCTGCTGTCATCCCAGGTTTGATCTCCATAGCTTGGTAAGCTGGGTGAGCACCCCCCCATCCTCTGTCCTCCCCTCATTCTAGTCCCCTGCTCCCCATATCACTGTCCATTTTAAGGCTGGTGTCTAGGAAAGGATGCTTTGATGTTCCAGATATTTAATTACTCGTGAAATATGTGTTTGGCCCCCAGGCTCTGCAGCGGCCAGTTCAGAGCCCTCTGCTTGGCCCTGAAAACATCTCTCTGCACAGAACAGAATTCTTCTCTCCTTGCAAGGTCAATTTTTTCAATTTGTAACAGCAGCACTGGAAGCCCAGCAACATTTCAGCACGCGTAACCATCAAAGTCCCTGCTTGCTTTGCTTGGTGGGGTTTCAGCACATCCCACTTAATGCCTCCACTGACCCAAAATAAAGACAGCATTCTTAAAACTGGAACTCAACAAAAAGCATTATTTGCAGGGACAAATGTCAAAGACAAAAGAACATACATTTTGATTGAATATTGCATACACGTTGTCAATGGCATGGATTTAAACTGCCAAGAATCCAGGTAGAAACCGACTCCCAGTCAAGAAATAATGTTATAACAACAGACTTAATTGCCTTTCAGAAAAGAAAAACAAGAACTGGTTTAAAAGTCCCCAAAAGGTAGTTTCAAGACTTGCTATATGAATATTTTTTAAGAACTTATCTTTCCCGTTGCCCTGTGATGAAGTGGTGTACCCTGGGTAGGCTGTGCACAACCGCAATCCTGCACGGGACAAGCAGTTGTAAATAATGAATGATTACTGTAACTGACTCCTGATAAGACTCACAAAATTGAATATACTCATGGCCACTTTATTAAGTACACATGGCTGTTCATGCATACACATTGCCCTGCACAGTGGCACCCAGACATGACAGTGGCCTTACTTTACTACAGTAGCATGTACTGCCCCACCTCTCAAGCCAGTATAGCATTTTTTGGATGAGCTAGAATGTGATGTTAACAGAATCAATGGTCCGTCAAAAATCTGCAAAAAAAAACAAAGCAGACACACCGAGGACAATCCATGAAAATGTTTCTTGTAACTGAATCCATTCAAAATAGGATCCAATTAAACACATGTATTTGATGAAAGTGTGCAAATATTATGCTAGTGCATGTATTATACATGGCATCCTGGATATTATATTATGGAGCTCTAACTGTGGCGCTCAGCTGAAAACCTCACACTCATCACTAGTGTGTGCTGCAGTTTGCCTGCTGTTAAATATGATTGTTAGCCAGAATTGAGATGGGAAAGGAGCAGGGGGTGTTCACCCTGACTGATCGTGACCCTCTACCCCCAGGGGTGAGCACTGAGCTCTGGCCCTTGCTCAGTACAACAGTCTTCTGTACAGATGCAGCTAGCAGGGTGTAAATAATGCCCCATAATAACCTGTAATTTTCCAAAGGTACACATTTTTGCTGCACTGTGGATATAATTTTGAAAGCATCTCACTCAACATAAAACACTGATAGCTAACAATATTTTTCTTCCTCCAATCTTCTAATACCAAAAATAAATGCTTTTTTTCCGATATTTATGTATGTCTGCCCAAATGTAGTGTTAGTATCTGACAATCAGACATTTTCTCTTTTTTGTATTTTCCTGTATTTTTAAAGTAACTTCCTAATTTTACAAGTCGAACCCATATCACCTTGACCATTTGTGCTCCAAAACCCTGTAACATAACAACCCTGTGACATACCCATTACTGTAATTATTGTTGAATGGCTCTGTAAGTTATTCCATATAGCTTTCTGCTTATCTTATGCCATTTTTTGTGTGATGAAATGTTTGGTTTAAAAATTTTGAAAATATTTGCTGTTCTACAAAAATTCTGCTGACATTAAAAGTCATCATATGAGGTGCCACATTATTTGCTTACATCATAAAGATGCTATATTGGCCTGAGAGTACAGGCTACCATAGTAAAGTAAGGTAAAGTACTGTCACGTGTGGAACTGTAGTGTGCAAAAATCCCACAAAATGAACTACTTCTGAAGTACTGGAACCAGAGCAACTGACACCAATGGTCAAGGCATGTTCATAGTCACTTAGACCATTCTTCTCCACTCATTCAAACAGTCATTCAAACAGTAACTGGACCTCTAGACCTTGTCTGTGTGCTTCATATACTGAGTCACAACCATGTGCCGAGCCATTGTGCCAGGTGAGCTGTGTGTACAAACAGCCACGTGTACCTAATAAGGTGGCCGGTGAGTCTATGTGGACAGAAAGAATAAAATCCTTGTGTGATTTTTAACTGTTGCAAAAAAAAAAAACTATCTATGTCTTCCTATTTATATTTACATTGATGCATTTCATAAACTTCTTTCTCCAACGTGATGTACAACTAAGAGTAAATAAAAGTATATTTCTCTAACACACAGACACACAGATACAGATTCTCCAACTAAACAGGTGCAACAGCAACATTTTTACCAACATTCAAAATGCCAGTAGCTGTATCTGCTATAGAAATTGTAAGGATTATAGTTTTTTAAACATATAAATTAAAATAAGTTATA
Organism: Arapaima gigas; assembly: GCA_900497675.1. Taxonomy (NCBI): domain Eukaryota; kingdom Metazoa; phylum Chordata; class Actinopteri; order Osteoglossiformes; family Osteoglossidae; genus Arapaima; species Arapaima gigas. The sequence goes on along the minus strand of UFQX01000379.1, from coordinate 441,299 downwards.
GAGTAGATAGGAAATCAACTGATGCAACTTCAGCTTATTTCATGATGAGTAACTTTACCTTTTTACACTATATTACTGCCTGTATAGTTGTTCCATGTAGGTCTGTATAGCATATGGTTAATAGTATAATTTCAACATCCACTATAAATTCTTCTCATAAAGAAAGCCACGAATTATAAGTGGGGAAAAAAAGATTTTCTCATTCTTATGTTACACTATTTATGTTTTCAAGGTCACCAAAGAAACAGCCACATGGAGATTGTGTGACAAGACACAGAGCGTCAGTCAAAAAGTATGTGATCGCATTAATACAAAACAGCTCAAAAAACCCCTACTTATTCATCCTGTGAGGAAGCAGTTATCTGGGAGACTTCAAAAATATACATTTTTCATTGGTTTTGTGGGCTTAATGAAAAAAATGAAACAATCTATGTTTTTTAAAAAATCTTTTTTTATATGTATTGATGAAGCTTTTCTCATTGCATTAATAAAAGTGCATATCACAGTAAGACCACACACTCTCTTTTGAATAAGCCAGAAATTAAACTCCACTCCAAACCATAGCTCTTTTCTTGTAACCCACTTTATATTTTATGCCGTTGCTGAAAATGCTTATTTTTATGGATTTTTAAACAGGATAATACATACAATGAATGCAGAGAGAAAAGTGAACCAAATTTGACTTCTGAAATACTGGGAAAACCACAGAAACACCACAAATGCAAATAATTCCCAGTAGGTTTGGACGGTGAAATAATCATGTATTTTTCAAGAGTGATCCCTTTCTTCTGCGTTTGTCCTGCTAATCTTCACTGGTGGCGTAAGCCGGGCAAAGACTAGCTTTACAGTTGGGCATATGACCCTCGAGTCAGGACAGATTACACCTGGCGGGATTGCCTGTGCCATATGTGACCCGCAATCTGCACAACTCCGTCAGTAGGTGGGGAGAGGTCTCCATCTCTGTGGGCAAAGGTTTCTATGGGAACGACCCCTGGATGTGCTCGTCTGCTGGGCTGCTGCTCACAGTCATCTTGAGGCCCAGTGATCCTTGGTTCTTTTATGTCAGTCCCATATTCTTCTGCTCTATTTCCTTACTCTGCTCCAACTTTTGTCTGAGTTTACCCACCCCTGCCCCTGCTCCTTCACACACACACACACACACACACACACACACACACACACACACACAAATGCACTCAATGGCTAATGGACTTTTCCAACCATATTTTTTTCATTTAAATTACCTTCCTATTTTTGTAATGAAATCAATCTTTGCGTGTTTTCAGACACACATGTTCGAGTAAATATACAGTGTGATTCAGAGAGAATTGAAAACCTATATGAATTTATTACTCAGTATCTAAGCATTGGTGGCAGAAATGTATACACCTTTCAAGCACCAAAATCTGGAAAAAATGAATGGTGACTACAAACTGGTTTAGACTACATGTTCATATGATTAGTTACTTAGTTACTGAGTTATACATTCATGTAAATGTTTTTTTAATCATCCTGTATTTAATTTTAATTACAATGACACTCAAATAAGTCTGTAATCTAAAAAGTCACACAAACACAAATGCCATTTAACAGGTGTTGACAAACATTTTGTCTTTGTAATTGAAATGTTCTCCTGCTCCTTCTCATGGGACTGTGTAACTGAGCAGCACACGTGTGTGCTGTGTAACTGCGTGCACCGGATTGATGCCTGATAATCACAAACCTTGGGAAACTCCTTTTTTTGCATCATTGTGAGTGTAAGGATACTTGATGCCCATGTATTTTATGACGCAATGAAAAATTTTGGGTGCAAAGCATAGGGTCTAGACCGAAGCAGGATCATAGTGATGAAAGACATACTCTTTTCAGGGTGAAATGGTTTTTTTAGGGTCATATTTCTAATTTGTTATATTTTGTTGACCATTTTTACATGATTACGTCTTCATGTTGCCATTCCTTGAACTGACGTCATTTTAATTTGAATTTACACCTGTAGGTTTATGCTCACTGTCAATTTTATTAGGTACATCTGTTCGGTACAATTGTCTTTTGACAGGATTCAGCAACAAGGTGCTGGACACTTTTCCACAGGGTTCTTTGTTCACAGTGGTTCGTCAGCTTTGCTATTTCTGTAGATTGTTTGACAGCACATTTATTCTGACAACATCACATCCCAGCTCATCCCAAAGATGCTCTACTGGCTTGAAAGGTGGGACATTACAGGCTACTGTAATAAAGTAAGGCCACTGTCATGTGTGGAATAGTAATAATGTGCAAAAATCCCACAAGGCTCGCAGTTTCCCAAAGGCTTGAATCAGAGCGACTGGCACCAATGATCAAGCCATGTTCACAGTCACTTAGAGCACATGTCGTCCACTCTAATGGTCATTCAAACAGTAACCGGACCTCTAGACCTTGTCTGTGTGCTTCATATACTGAGTCACAACTAAGTGAAGACCAAAGTGCAGGATGAGCTGAGTGTATAAACATCCATGTGTGCCTAATAAAGTGGCCAGCGAGTGCATGTCTGCGGCAAACACTGCTATTTTCTTTGCATGGCAAAATTACTCTTTGACATAGGAAATGCGGTAGTGGTGCTATTGCAGTTCATTAAATGGGTTTTAAGCTTAGCACTGTGAGTAAAAGTGAGCCGATTTTCTTCTCTAACGTCTGCTAGCTGGATGCCCGTTTTCTCTGGAGATGCCCTCCCCACTTTAGCACAGCCAGAATGGAACAGTCATAAAAAACGCTTTAGGTAAAACATGAGCCCTTATGCCACACTGTTCCTGCCATCTGCAAAGAGTAGTGGTTTCCTGTGAGACATTCCCATATTCCCTTTCCTTGTTTAGTCCACTGTTTATACCTTCCATCTTAAATAAAATTTATTTCTCTTAAGTATTTGGAGAATATTAATCCCATTTGCTGAGTCGTCTTTTTTGACCATTCAGTCAAAGGAGGTTTATAAAGCATTTTCATATTTGAATTGCTGAGGACCAGTCAAACACATTTTCATATAATATCTAAAATGACTATAAAAAGTTATGATAAATATTAGTACAGTATAAATGTCAACAAATCCAGTTGTTGTATTATCAATACCTGCACTGTAAACAATGTAATTTAGTTTAAGAAAAAAAGACTTTTTTCTCATTAAGCTTAACAACAGTTTACTTAACAGTTTACTTCACACCAGTAACTTTATACTATTGCTGTTTCTGCAGTATTTTTGTACTTACAGGTTAAGGTTACTGTTGGTACATCACTTATTTTTAACCTCCAGAATTAATATAGAAAGTTAAGGGGTGCCTGGGGTGGTGACTTGTTCACCAAAGGCAAACTCAGTGTGCAGATTATATATGACTTTCACAGGATTTAAGCAACCTTTTTGGGTTAAGTACCTTGCTCAAGGATATGTCAAATTTGTTATCCTCTAATTCACTGCAGCTAAGTACTTAATAGTTGTAAATCCTTTCAAGAGGTCAGTTAATTTAACAGTGACACTGCTCAGTTGCTGGGGATCATGTACTAAGTCCAACTGGATTGATATTATCAGGCAGAGATCAAGCCCTTGTTCTACTATCTTACTCTAGCAGTAATTTGGGCAAAGTTGAGACTTGTGGTCCATCGGTACAGCTGTTTTTGAAGTACTAATACTGCAAGTGCAGTGCAAGAATTCACATTATTTCCAAGCCATTCATATTCAACCACTCTCTATTACTCACGTTCACCAACCGCTTTATCCTGGACAGGGTTGCAGCGGTCGACGGCCGTCTGCCAGCTTAGGGCACTGTACCCTGGAGGGGACGCCAGTTCAGCACAGGTTTTTCACACACACTCACTCACACACACACAATGCAGACAATTTAGAGTGGGAGGAACCAAACTACCCACAACCTGAGCCAGATTGAAACCACTGCCCTTATATCCATTCATTTTATTACCAATTGGAATAGACAGACAGCTGAGAGTTGTGTAAATTATATTTATTTTAAAATAATAACAACAAAACTGTAAATTTGCTGAATTTTAAGTCTCATTTAAATAGATTTTGACCTAAACACAGATCATTGTTCTTTCATATTTTTTATGCAAGTAGGAGAAAATGTTTAATAAATTCCACAGGCAAAATGTAAGTTCAATCAAAATAACTAACATAAAATCTTTCTCATTAGCAATAGGGAACAGCCTTGTGCAAACATGCAGTTTTAAAGAAGTTTCACCACTTTTCACTTTTTTAAGCAGTACGGGATCCCATTGAAGATGATTATCATTATTATTATCATCAGTGGCAGTAGTGAGCAGCCCTGGTGTCACATTAGTCTTGTGCAGTGGGTTTGAGTGTCGACTCAAATCTGGCTCAGTACAAGTATGCCTTTGGATAAAAGTCTTTGACTTGCTAGTTTTCTCATATACAAATGGAATGATTTAATACCGTCTGTCAAGTTACAACCAAATATGTGGCTGATTTTTCGTGTTTATGAGTAGCAAGAGCTGAGCATGGGGGAATTTTCAAGTTTGCCTCATAATGGTAATTAAACAAGATTTCACCTTATGAGCCAATTTCCAGCAACGCATCACTCTCCTCTATAGGGCGATACCTGCATATATGGACTTTCCATGTTCTCCCTATATTCCCTTTGATTTCTTCCTGGTGCTCTGGTCTCCTCCCACAGTCCAATTGCATGTTTTTTCAGGTGAACTGATCATTGTAATTTACGCTTTGTGCTTGTGACTGCTTTGTGATGGACAGCCGTCCTGCTGTACCCTAACCTATCACTCAGTACTATCCAGGATAGGCTCTGGCCCACCACAACCTTGCACTGGACAAGTTGTTATTAATACTGGATGAGAAAATAAATGTCTGATAATGGATTTACATAGAAAATTATGGATAATAGAGTTCTTCCCAGTTAAGGTAAAATGCAAGTTGTTGATCTGCCTGTAGGTGGCAGTGTCGAAGAAGTTTGCCAGCACTGAAAGTTCAGCGGGGAAGGGCAGCAGTGGAAAAAGAGGTGCTCATCTTCAAGAGGACTGTAGGGAAATGTAATTTACATTTTTATTAAGTACAGCACAGTTCTGCAAATCACTGGAGCAGGAAGGAAGTGTGAAAAATGTAATTTTGGCTTTTAGCAAGCAGCACACGAGTAATTCCTATCCATGTGCCTGTTTAACCAGTTTCTGTCAGCTGCTTTTAATTTACATTGGGATTATTCCCCAAAAATATATTAAACCTGCCCCTTCAAGTCTGATTATTTATATATCTTCCCTTAAGGTTTGTCTTCAGTGTGAATTGAGTCACATGGATTACTCTGATTTTTTGATACTGTAAAATATTTACTGTAGAAATATTTACATTATGCAGAGGCTTACTTTTGTTTTCTAATTCCTTTTTAAAGTATTTTTAACAGCTAGCGATGTAGAAAAATATGAAGACTAGATTAGACATTAATACTATAGTGAAAATGGCAGCAGAAGGCAGGTGGGCAGAAACACATGATGATGTGTAGTCGAAGACGGTCATTAAAATAGCACATCGGTGTAAACATTTTCTACAGAGATTCACTCAGCTTTACTGAATACACTGTTTCCTACAGTTGTACATCCTCTTTACACTATAGCTAAGTTTTTACTTCAACTTCTGCCACGTTTCCTGAAATGTTAGTTTACAGTGTAGATTTACAAGCTGAATGTCATAGCTTAGACAGGGTTTGCATTGCTTAACATATTTATTTTTGTAAAACAATTGAGTATCATGATTAATCATTTTGTCTTGGTCAGCGTCTTGGTGGTCCAGAGCCAATCCAAGAATCGGTGGCACTAGGCTAGGAAATTACACTCAGGATGGGACACTGGTGCATGTTAGGGTGGCCTCAGAGTCACACACTAAGGCTAATTTACATTGACCAACTAACCTGAAACATGTGTCTTTGGACTTTGGGAGGAAACCCACACAGAGACGGGGAGAACATGCTAAGTCCACACAGACTGAGCCAGATTTTAGCCCATGATCATAGAGCCCTGCTGCTGTGATGCAGCAGCACTATCTGCTGCACCACTGTGCTGCCCACAAAACTGCAAGCTTAATAAAGTTTAATTGACCCTTTAATGAAGACTTGGCCCAAAGCTCAAACAACCAGGACCCTGGATCAGGGCTGGTGACCAATGGACCGTGATTCTCTAAAAGCAGCACCACACTGTTCGCCGTACTTCCCTCAGCATTGGAAAAAAAAATTAAACATTTCGTACATGTGACTTTTCTGTTTTTTTCATTTATAAGAGTGTCTGTACCCAGTATTTCCCACTAGAGGGAACTGCACAGTAACCAGTGCAGTGGCCTCGGCTCCTCCACTACTGCTTCTTCCACTGCTGCTAAAGTTACATAGTACATAAAATGTAAAAACGAGGAAAATAGTAACATCTTCTCTTAAAATATTCTGTGTTAAAACAACAATCAATATAAAGCAATGTTGTGATGTTGTGATCTGGAGTCTGGGTGTCATAGATAAAATGTACTTTTTTCCGAAAAAGAAATCTGCATAAGCGTGGAATTTATTTTATGTAATTATTGTCCTTTATTATGTGAGGGCAACACTTTGAAACAGCCACATATTTTTGTGTGTACAAAATAATGTCAATTTAACATAACTTATGGACGGTGTCAATGTCTTACGTTCAGTTTTTGAAATTTGTCGTCTTTAAAGTACTGAAAAGCACTGGTTTTATACCTTTCCATTTTGTACTGCATAATAAAATGCAAATGTTATTAATAGGTTATATGTTGATACAGTACAATACATGTATAATGACCACTGATAAGTGATAAGTGTACTTTTACTTAGATATCTTCCTATTTATAGAATTAGTCTATTTAGTTAAAATTAGTTCACTGCCCCTATGTGTGTCTAATGTATGCAAATAAGTGACGCTAATATTTAGTCAGTCTTGTTGAGACGTCCAATATATTTGTTCATTGATTCTCAGAGCTTTAACTATTTAGCATAAATTAATTATGACCTTGGCTGCACACTGTTTCCTTTAAGGTGATGTTATTTGCATCTGAGTTCACAGATTATTTTGCTAAAATTTGACATTTGTTAGCAACATTAGATTATTATTGAATTTTGTTTACACACTACTTATTATAGGCTTATTCAAGAACAAAACAAGCAGCCAGCAACATTACATAATTACCTGTATAATCTGTATATTGAAAACATTTTCATTTCTTTAGAGCTTTATGCTTTTTCTATTTTGGATTTTTTGTGATGTGAAGGTCTATACACTGTATTTCTATTTGATGAGGTAATAAAAGTGTAGTCAATAATGCAATATTTGGTGCAATGGTTAAAGCCTTTAACTTGAATATTGTTGATCGAAATCCAGCTGGATATGAACGGGGTTGAACGTGGTACAAATGGTGCTGTTAACACCCTGTTTGTAAACTGTAGGCTGATTAGGACAAACCACACAACCTAATAGAGCAATTCAAATAAAATAACTTCTCCAGGTTGCTCTCCATGCTGCAGGCTGTTAAACACAGAGGTTAAAGACCCAGCAACAGAATTCCTAGTGAGAACAAAAACTGTGTTTACAACTACTATCATTCATAATATTATTTCTGAAAAAAACTGTCCTTTATGAAGAAAGTTATTTATAATTCTGGTGAAACTACTTGAATTTATTATTTTTTTACCTCAGATTTTATTTTAGCAAAATAGCATTTCAGTACAGGTTCTAGTGTTTTTTCTTCCTCTATTCCTACCCCATTTCTTTCTGCTGTGAGATTCCTATGCATGACTCAGCTCAGTGGTATTACGGTAAAATATACTTTTTAGGACTAGAGTTCATACACATCATTCAGACTTGAAAAGATTAGTTTCATATTACTGAAACATAAATGCAACAACGCAATCTCTGCCTACATCACAAACAAACTTTCTGACTCATTGCTAAACTTTCTGGATTTAATTTACTTTGATTTGTGCCCCACCTTTCGACATAGCATAATGTCACATTAGACACCCAGCCCCCTACAGCAACTTTCACTTTCAAGCCTTTTGACCTCAGAGTCAAGGCTTTGTAATAAATAAATAAAATACATTAAATCTATGTAGTACTGGAGGCCTCCTGCTCTTAGTTTTGGATAAAATAAACAACATGTCCAAAATTATGCCTCTGTGAGAACATCAAGTCAGGAACGTCTCAAATGCAATGTAACCAATATTTTGTGATTATGGAGTAGTAGCAATAATAATAACAGCAACAGCAACAACAACAACAACAATAATAATAATAATAATAATAATAATAATAGCCTTTAGGACTACTTAAAAATGTTTAAAAAGTGGTTTAAGTATTGTTAAACTGTATGTTTACACAAAGCCAATTCCAAACAGCAATGAGGAGGAATTTATGTTAGTTATTTAAGTAGATATTACATTTTGGAAGAACATTGTGGCTGTGACATCGGTTAAACATTGTGTCCTACTTCCATAAAAGAGATAAAAGAAGGATACTGCTCAGCCTTTAAATGATATCCATTTACTTTTATGTCAAGCTTTTGCCATTTTTGTTATTATAAAACAAACGTCACGCTTGTCGCAACTGTCAGCTCCCCGTCTTTTCCAGAGATAACATTGACACAAATGACCTCCAACCTTTTCTCCCCCACACTTTCATTCTTTTTTAACTGATTATTGCATTTATTCAGCTCAATAGCGGATTCCTTTCGGAGCTTAAAGCTCAGGCAAAAACACGTGAGGAGGAACAACCTAGTATTGTAAATATGCAATTTAGGGTTAATTTATATGTACTTTTAAACAAGGCACTGTGTGTGTGTGTGTGTGTGTGTGTGTGTGTGTGTGTGTGTGTGTGTCAGATCCCCAATGGGGAAGTTCATGTGGCGCGAGGGGTGAATTCACACCGAACACCCTCGGCGGTAAACGGGTAAAAGTGGGCGCGCGCGCGCTATTTCGGTATTCCGCGCACCCCCCCGGCTGCGTGCGCGCGTCCTCTATGAATATTTATGAAAAGAGGCGGGTTCGCGGCCACGGAGGTTGTGCGGCCGGCGGCCCGAGTCCCCTCTGTCTGCCGTTTGGTCTCTCCCGGACCGGCTCCTCACCTCCCATCGTCCAGCGCCGCTCCGCTGCGCTTCGCTGGACTGTTGTCCTCTCTAGTGGACAGTGGCTCCTCTTCGCTGATCTCCGACGCTCCGTGCGGGTCTCTCGTGGTGCGTGGAGCTCGCCGGTGCTCGCTCACGCTCTGCCTCTCCATGGCTCTCTCCACCTGCTTCATGTGAACTCGGGGCTCCGGCGACAAGAGGGAAGATGCGCTGCGCAGTGATGGATGTCTGCTGGCTCCTATGGACGCTGCCCGCCGTCCGCGCCGTGGAAGGTACCGCTCTCCCGCGTCCTCCTGTCCTTATTACTGTTATTCTTTGTTTGTTTGTTTGTTAGTAAACAGGGCGCGAGCGGCGGGCTTTGAGCCGCGATGGTAGCGCGGTGCCCGGCGGGTCCTCCTCAGCATCCGAGCCGCGCTCTGGAGGCTTTTAAAACAAAGGTACCCGCTCCGCTGGGGGCCGAACAACGTGTTGCCGTTTGGGGACCAAACCCACAAGGGCCTGGAGGAATTTACGCGGTTAATACCCTGTTTTACTTAGTTTCAGCCCTTAACCGAGGGAATTCGATTTATTTAACAGTATCGCAGGTGCTGCAGTGAAACATATTTCTGGTTGTGAATAAATGACCACGTACGGCTCGCTGTTTGCACGGAATTTGTCCCAATATTGTTAGTTTTCCCGCATTTAACGCCCTGTTTTTCGAAGCCGCTCGACTGAGGTAGCGCGAGTTCCGCGTCTTTCGCGACAATGAAATTTTGTGTCATATTTGTATCTCCCAGACAGACGTCTGAACGCCCGACAATTCGAAATTCTTGGATTGAACATTAAAAAAAAATAAAAAAAAAAAAACAACCAAAACGTAGAGAGATGCCCGGGCGAAAGGGGTCCCTCTGAGGCAGCGCGAGCGCTTTTTATCGCGTCGGAGCGCGAGAGCATCACTCCGGTTGGTCCGCGCGCCGCCGTAGGCCCGCGTGCCCGTGCGCCGACGGAGCGCGCGCTGCCGGCTTTGCTGGCGCTGGCGCGAGTTTAAATTGACGTGCGGGGCTTTTAAAATGTCACGCAAGGCTGGATTTAGTCGACAAAAAAAATCCCAATTAATGTCCTTAACGCCATTTAAACGTCAGGAACTTGAACTTCATTAGAGCCGAATGCAGTTTTGCACAAGTTGGCGAGCTCGGAGTGCGCCAGTTTACTGGAAAAATAACCTCCATTCAGGTTAGTGAGGCCGCAGTTACCTCATCATTATCTGGAAAATTGAAATACAGCCCATTAACCATCAGAGCGCAACTATTGTTTTATTGCCCAAGTTTAATTTTTGACATAAAATGGAGCACAAATTATACACACCTCTTCCTACACACACTAAAAATTTGCCTGGGGTCAGATTTAAAAGTAAGCTGAGAAACTCACAGCTGTTTAAGGAAATAATTGTGTCACACCTGACGACTCACTTGTACTCCTGAATTGCTGTAGTTTTAAGGTTATGTTTGGAAAAGTAACTGTGCTTCAGTGTCGTGTTTTTAGTGAGCTGACTTTGGTGGCCTGTTTGACAAGCAGGGCTTGACGGATGATAAAGAGCTTCCAATATGTGTTTCTGCTGTAAAACCTGTGTTTTCTGGGCTTCTGAGTGCAAATGACAACATGCAGGGTTTAGACGTTTGCTAAAATATGAAGGTTAAATGTGTGGGACATCTTTAGAGCTGCACACTTTGGGAAACGGATTCTTCTTCCAAGCCCTGAAGGTCACTGCAGTCCATCACGAAGAACGTGCTTCTCATGTTCGTCGGCGAGATAAAATTGTGTTTTCTACGAGCTCTGTGTCATATTTTCATATGTAGTTCTTAATCTTCAGTATGGACGCCTGCTTTTACGGAATGTGCTTTCTTTCTGGTGTTTTCCGAGAGTGCCCAGTCCGGCGAGGGTAAAAAACACCCCCTTTTGAGTCGTTCGAGTGTAAAATTACATTAAAATGTATAAATATGAAATATGTGAGAAATATCACAACTTTAATGTTATTTGCAATCATATTCTAATGTTACGTTATTTCCCAGTATCCCTCTTTAGGCATTAAATGTGGATATCATTTATAACACAAGGGACACTTTATTAGGTAAATATGCAGCAGATGAATCTGGCATAAATTGCACACATGGGGTCACAATACATATTCAGAGACGTGTCTGTACTCGTTCGGCAACAAAACCTCTTTCCCGCCTGAGAATTGGTTATGAATATGAAGTTTCGTTTAGAATTCGGCCAAGTAACTGCGATTACTGTACAGCTGAATGTTATAGTTCATACTGATGCGTTTTTTTGTAGGTATTACAAAGGGTGCTGTGCTAGTTTCCCCAGTGCTGGAGGGCATGAAATTGAACACATATTATATATGTCTCTTCTTACACACACGAATATAATGTAATTTACAATTTAATGTGTGTGTGCGTAACAGTGTATGCTGAGTGTATCCCTTCATTCCTTAAATTCAGTCCAGCCATTGCCTGTAACAGTGTCCTGCTTCAGTGTGATGGGGGAATATACACCCTGGGTAGGATGTCCACTGTGCTTGTAAATCTTACACTTTTACACAAAGAGCCAAAGGTTACTTCTCCGTATCTCACCACGGAGAGACGCCCAATGGCTGAGAAGCTCAGAAGCAGCGGGAGACGTATCTCAGATCGCCAGTATAAAAAGAGGTCACCGCTGGCGTAATCCGAAGAAAAACAAAATCAACAAAAACGCAACAGAGCGAAGAAAAGAGCACGGAATGGAGCCGCGCAGACGAGCCTGAAACGCGGTAAACTGGAGCGTACCGGCTCACCTCAGGGAAAGTAGAGCCATTAGTCTGCTCTGCACGGTACATGTGTGTTCCAGAACACCAGCCTGATTATTTAACACTGTTACTTTCCTCGCTTTTTATTTTGCCAGCTATTTGGGGAAAATAACTTTTGAATTGTATGTCCTCCGTTATTTTGGTGTAGTTGATTTAGTGCAAACTGAAAAGCCTGGTGAAAAGTAGCGCTTGCAAAATTTTATTGAACAAAATGGAATGAATGAGAGGTGAGAATGAAATCAGCACCAGATGAAATGTGTCATTTTTTGCACAGAGTGAAACCCATGAGATTTCCACGGTCTCAGAGGAGCACATTTGTGGAAAATAATGAGGTGTACATTGCACAAATATGATAACAGTAATTAAAAACTGCTATTCAGAGACCAGGGCACCCTCCATTCTCAGTTCGGAGAAGTTTGTGCTAAACCGAACCCTTCAAATGATTTAAACAAAGCATTTGTGAAATTTTTTTTGCAGATGTCGAAAGCCAGACTGCAGGCCCTGTGCGCGACTTGGGCTGTAATGCCTTTTGAACGACGCTGGGTTCGAAGCTCCTCTCTTGTTATGCTGAGTTTTCTTATGCTCTTCAGCTTGCAGTGACTGAAAAAAGACTCGACGTGGTTCAAGAGCACCATAAGCTGCGTTTGTACTTTATTTATGTTGACTTTGGGGTCATTATGGTGCACAGATTTAACAGACTAAAACAAACTAAAATAGACAATTCATCAGGAGGGCTTCCTCTTCGAGTGCTCAGCCTACAAAATGGGATTTTATGGCAGACGGCTGCTGATGTGGAATACTTCTTCTGTGTTGTTTTTTATTATTTGAAGAATGAATCAATTATTTAGAGTTCAATTGTTTATTTTCACATTGTTGAATCATTACCAAGTGGTTGCGGTGAGTCATGAAAATGCCTGTCTTATAGCAGTGCTACCAAACCAAGCCTGAAAACACCAAAAGATCTCCAGTTACACTCATAGTTAAGTGTTTCACAGCTGTTTTTTGGAATATAAATATTGTTTCTGCTGCACTTGGTTTTTTTTTTCCTTGCTTTACCTTTTTTGTTTTAAATATAAGAAAGGTTTGTAATGAAGTGCAGATTAATACAGGGTGATTCAAACAGAATTGAACATTTTCACAAGTTTATTACTCAGTAACTAAGAATCATACAAACATGTGGTCTTAACCAATAGCTCATGTTTTTTTCTTAACTTGTTAAATGCTCAATATATTGAATATTCATTTGATGCTTAGTTACCGAGTAATCATTTTATGAGTGTTAAACTTTCTTCGATGTCACCCTGTATAATCAGATCATATTTGTATCAAATGATTATAGTTTGAATTACATGTTTCTTTAGTATCTGCTTCTCTCTAGTTCAGTATTTGCAGCGAATGTAGGGTTTAACATGCCAGATTAGGCAGAAAAGGTGTTTTTTCAGTGTAGTCAGAGTACAGCAGGGACCTGTGCTGTAGTAGTGTGTGACAGTGGGGGTGTGCAGGCCCGGAGGGTGGCTGTACGGAGGCCTACAGTAGGCCTGCACGTGTCCTACAGGGTATTAAGGGGCACGGAGGGGTGGTTCAAGGCAGGTAAAATGAGCTTGAGTTTCTGAGCCGGGCGAAGCGGCAGACGTAGCGCTGGCCGGGCGTCGGGGGTTCGGTTCCAGCCTGCTAGTAATCCGTCTGCACCCGGGGCTCCGCTGTCGACCGCGCCGTGCGAAATGTCGATTAGTGCTGGTAGCCGAGGTTTTCGCCGAACACTGGTGTCGCTTTTCACCCTCTGCTTTCTATGTACGAGGAATGTCTTTTAAAAAATGTTATTTTATGTTTTTAAATCATATACAGAGGGAGTCGAGACTTTTTGAATCTGAAATCGCTAGACATTTTCCTGGAAGGCTGAGAACCTCCCACCACTCGCAGGGTCATTTGCAGCATATCTTGGCAAAAATAATAAATAAATACATAAGTGAAATATACAATAAGACCACAATATTTAAAATGCACATATTTAAAATATGCATACAAGATCAAAATCAGTCGCAGCACAACCAGGTGTGAAGCATGTGTGACACCAGGAAGCTTCTCAAGGCTGACACAGATGGCAAGTGTTTCAGTTTCCAGTTTTCGGCATAAAAGCTGCATCAAAGTTTTCAAAACTTCTGGAATGAAATTCTGGAACTTTTGGAACAAAAAAAAAATCATATAGAAGAGTGAAATAAAAGTGATTTTCATGAGAAAGAAAAAGGCTATAATTAATGTTTAGTCTTCTGCCTCCATGGCCTTTTGTATTCCAAATGTCAGCAAAAGGAAAACTTAAAAAAGAGTCTAGAAAATTTAACGAACTAAGGTTTGAATTAACGCAGTATAACAAGTCCAATTCTCACTGGGTGTATTTAGTGGCAGTGTCACAAAAGTAATGAGAACTATGATTATTTGTCATCTTCATCTATTCTTGATTTTACAGTAAGAATCAGGTCTTAAAACATTTTTAGAATTGACTTTTCTCGATCTCATTAAGACTTTTTATTTTATATTATCCCTGCGGTTTGATTGGTCAAGTAACCGTATTGCAAATGTGATTTGTTAGTTTTCACCAAGATGAATAAATGTTTTGCAGAAACTTTGTGGGGGGCGAAAAATGAAACATTTTTGAAGACTTAGAAAACCACTGTATTCTGAGAATATCCCTGTGGGGTTTTGAGTTTTTTTTGGTTTTGGTCACAAATGCTGTTTATTTTAGATGTTCCTTCCCGACACCTCTGTCCTGCAGATAACAACAGCCCAACAGCTCATCAAATGCAATTATAAATGTGCTTTTTTTTATCTTTTGTTTGAGAAGTTATTTTCCTTTTAGAAATTCTGCCCATTGAAGCAACAACTGCAGCTTTTCAGGTTTAAACACCTTTGTTGCCACCCAGGACTTGAGCCGCTGGTTCCATAACTGTTCGTTTAACTGTGTACAGAGGCTTCAAGTAAATGTAAGAGGTCTTAAGCTGTTGCATGATAGCAGAACTGTAATAGAGTGGTTGTTTGACGCAGAGACGCCTCCTGCGGAGAGAGGCTATTAAAGATTTCACTGGGGGCCATCTGGACATCCTGCTGAGGACGCTGCGTTTTAATCGCTTAGAAAAGACGAGCAGGACCTCGGCATCTGGGCCCTTTCACTCATCATATTGCTGAGTCTGACAGCTGTGTTCATGCTCAAAGCGTAAAAGCAGCAAGTATCGCGTCCTGGCACCCTCTTGGTTGCTGGTTTGAGTCCCGCTAGTGGCTTTCTGCAAGGAGCTTAGCCCCGAACTGCCCGAGGGAAAATATAAAGCTTTATAAGTGCTCCAAGTCACTTTGCCTAAAACGTTTATGCACACAATGAAATAGTAGCAATAATGACGAATCTGGTTGCCTCTTGCCTTTAAGGGAATGGTTTAGTACCCAAGAATGGTTAGTTTTTCAGTCTTAGTGGTGTCTGTGCTGTTATATTCATGGGCTTTAGGGAAGGGTTAAGCACAGTAAGTCCCTCTGATCACGTCTCATCAGATGAATGAAGAAACAAAATGGTAAATCTGAGTTCATCTCAGTAAGGATGTTATACAATACTTCTGTGTACCAATTACAAATCAAAGGTTCGTGTGGTTTTTCTGTTATTAGTTATATAATATTACATAGAAATGGAAGAAAGGTTTGGCTTGCCTTATTTTTGTAATAAATAAATATATATATATATATATATATATATATATATATATATATATAATTGCAGGGATACCACAGGGTTACGTCCTGTAGTGTTGTTTTGCCATAGTAGTCTTTTATTTCAGCATAATAGTTTACCATGTTTTCTTTTTTGCAGCTTTATATTGTTTTGCATGAAATAGACTGTTTCCTGTGTTTATCTGCTATTATTAAAGGTATAACTATTTTGTATCATATTGTGCACGTGCAGTTTTCAAGCTTCATTTATGCAATATATTGTGTTACTGACCTCTTAAGCCCTGTTTCATTAAGCTCCGTTTCTTAAGAACTTGTCATTTTTTCAAAGTATTGCGATTTTGATAACTGTCTGTGTTAGCTTTCACTTTTACCCCTTTTTACCTGCTTATAGCTCTTTGGGTTGAGTGCCTGGCTCATGGGCACCACAGTTCTATTGTCAACCCAGAACAAGTCACATCTCCATGCGTTTGAGCACTGCGCTGCCGGCCGCTTTACACTTATTGTGTGTCCTCTACTTTCTAATTAGTATTTTGTATAGAGCTGGTGGGACCGGAATGGCGTCTGTGTGTATAACCACGGTACCGCAGCGGTACACGTGTAGGCACTGATTCGGCAGGAATGTTGTGGGTCAGTTGTTGAGCGTGTTTATGTGGCGAGTGAAAGTCACACTGTGCTGGATACTGAAACAGAAACTGGTTTTGTTATATTTTACCTCGCTTTACATTCTGAAAAACAGAGATTGCCCTTATATGCCTGTAAAGTTACTCACACACCTGTTGTCTGAAACCAAATACGCACAGGGTCTTGTACTTAATGGCGGTTTACTTCAGTGCTGCTTATACACACTCAGCACGGTTTTAGTTGCTATTGACAACGAAAATTTTAGTTGCTGTCGTCTCAATAAAAACTGCATTATATAACAGTGATTATGTAACAATATGATCTTATGTCATTTGAATGTGACTGTGCTATTCACGCAGGGCAATTTAGGTTAAAAAATCTTGATCTGTGCCTGCACTGCTTTTGAAATGATTTTGTTTAGTTTTGCAAACTTCGGAAATGAAAACAACACTTAATTGCATAACAGCAGTTGAAAGGGATGGATTGGAAAATGGTTGTAGAAAAATTGATGTCACAGTGCAGTTGGTTTATGGGAGTTGGTACCAAACTGCCTTGCGGCCTTGAAAGAGTGAGGAGTTTGAGGACAGTAAAATTTGCGTCATTGTGGCGTATGTGTGTGTGAAGATGCACAGAGAACGACCCGCGCCGATTATTAGTTTTAATGTGAAAAGGGCAGAACGTTGCTGGTGAGGGTGTTTTCTCATCAAACCTCATGCGCAGCGGTTACCATGGCAATTCTCCAAAATGTCAGGTGACAACTTGACCGTGATTGAGTGTTTCTGCCAGGAGCTCTTCACAAAGGGGGAGACATCATTACAAAAGGGCTGTTTGCTGTAGGTATGTCTGGAATTGCTTCTTTCAACCCCAGTCTTGTAGTACTTTGTGCCCATTTTTTTATTAAATTGAATGAAATTTTCTTTTTACAGAATGCAGACAGTTTAGTTCACTGCAGTACTAACACTTTCCCAGTTTATTAAATGCAGCAGTGATACACTTAATATTCCACTCAATGGATGAAGAAAACATCCGAGAGGCTATGTAACCCTCTCACCTACTTTCATGTTAAATGCAGCATTTTTAGTTTTTAATGAGGAACCAACACAATTTACCTGACTGCTGAAGGTGGAATTTTTAATAAAGCGCTCCCCCTACTTATGAGTGTAATGTGGTCCTGTAAATTAGCTTGTAAGATGAAATCTCATAAGTCGGAGGACTAATTTTTATTGTGGCACCAACTTTGAAAATTCTCCACTGCTCGACGTTTACTTGTAAATGTGAAAAATCAGCCTCATATTTGGTCATAACTTGATAGGGGGTATTGAATAACGTCACTCGTATATTAGAAAACTTGTAAGTCAAACACTTCTATCCCGACGGATATCCACCCTGCTTAATGCTGCTTCTGAACCTAACAGTCCTGGTCTGCTGTTGATTTCAATCCTGCTTCCTTTTTGATGTCTATATTTATTTCTTACTCAGTAATTTACTGTGCTAGGTGAAGCAAAGGTGTTTTTGATTATTGCTTCACCTTTTTTTCTGTTCCATCTTCTATACAAAAACACACTGAATAACAGAGATGATGACATCTGCTGTCACTGCTTTTGGATTTCTGTAGGAGGGTGGCCTACTTAAATATGCTTTCGGTACAGTTGGAAAGACAAAATATTCTGAGAATGTTAGCAAAGTAAAAGGAAAACAACTTTTTTTGTTCACATTTTATTAGTAGAAAATATGTGTTTGTGGGAAACATGCACACCCTGGCCTGCCAGTGTATGTGAGCCAGTCAGAGTCCCATGTTACAGGAAGCTTCTCTGGGATTCATTTTCAGCTACTGTGTGTGGGGGGCGGGGGGGTCTATACCCTGTTTATACCTTGTTCGTACCACAAAATTGCATTCCAGATGAAGTGCTTTTACACGTGAACAACTGCAGCCTGTTAGATCCAGGCTCACGTGATGCCTAGATGTCCCACAGGCTCCTGCATTTCAGAGGTGGACCAGAGTACCTCGTCCGCTGCTTTGCTTAGTGGCTCTTCACTGCCCCAATGTTGAGGGATTGTTCAATAGGCAATATCAAGCATTGCTGTCTAATCCCTCTTAAATGTTTACAAGTCAGAGATGTAATGTGAAAACATTGCTGTTTCCAGAGAAGTGTTTGCCGGCCATTTTGGGTGTGTTACTTAAATGAATAAATGGGAAAATTCCCCTCATGCTGGGCTGTTGTTTTTTGTAAACCAAAAAAATCTTCCTCATATTTGGTTGTAACTCAGTAAAGGATGTTCAGTAATTTCCCTCATATACAGTGAAAACGTTCACGTCCCGCAGAATACCTGTACACATAACGGGAGGACCTGGGTTTCAGTCCTGCCTTTTGCTTTTGTGCTCTCGATTAAGGTTCTCCCCCCAAATTACTCCAGTAAAAATGACCTAGCTGTGTAAATGTCAGTAGCCTTGCACTCTATGTCACATACAGTCAATGAATAAACAATAATCTTTATTAATGTAAAAGCCATTACTGGTTCAGTGTTAAAATAGACATGTTGTTGAATATTCGGGGAGCCATGATGTGTCTGTCGTGTATGTAAGGTGTTCTGCATTCTGCTAATGTAAGCGTATAATGGGTCTCCAGGAATTGCAGTCAGTAAGTGATCTGCAGCAGCCCTGTTTTGCGCACTGCGCAGCTGCTGTGTCACTCAGGCAGTTGGCGGGAGGGAAGCAGATCGCTTCAGGAGGCCCCCCATGGCCTGTTTGTCCTGGCTGCCTCAGCCGCTGGTGACATCCTCGGGTGAATCACAGTGCAGTGAGCGCACTGTAGACATAACTGACTGACTGCGCAGATATTGCAGACAGCGTGCCTGCAGACAATGTAGAGACAGTCCCCTTAATTCCCATTATTGTAGGGTCACTTTACTGTTATTTCCTATGAAAAAATGTAGCAAGTTCCCAGACAAAAAATAAGTAGTGCTTAATACCAAAAATTAAAAATCAACCAAAATAGTGTTTTTATTAATATTTGTATTATTTGGTACCTTTAGGTGTCACAGTAACAGCACAGAAATGTTTGTATCAAAAATGATTGAATTCTATCACTTATTATGACTGTTCCTGTACAGGAAGGTAAATATGTTTCGCATTTGGATTCAATTTATAAGCAGCAAATTTATGATACTGTAAAGGTATTCATGTTCATGTTGTTTATAATTTAAATAAATAATATTTAAATGTTTAGGCATTGTTAAGGTCAATGGATGGATGGATGGATGGATGCTTTAGCTGTGATTGAGATTTACCATCATCAGTGATTGGGATTGGTCAATGTGACCAGAAGAAGAAAATATGTCAATTGATGATTTTGTTACAAAAAAAGACACCGTCCATATGGTTTGCAGAATGAAACATATATTAGGCAGTGAATAAACTACCTATTATTTATAAAAAAATAGTTGGAAAAATGTGCTGCTGTTGAGAATAATAAGCCTGCTGTATGACAAAATAGTATGTATTTGCATTTTTTGTATAGGACCTTGTTATATGAGGGGAGGGTGCACTGCAGACAAAGCTCAATAAGTGCAAATACTGCAGACAAACCGCAGGGTCTGAGCAGACAGTGCAAGTCTACGTGGGTGAGTTTGGAGACAGTGGTGCAAATTGGAGCTCCTTACTGCGTGGTCTGTGTGTCGCATCGCCTTACTGTCACTTCCAGCCGTGGTCCATGACTGTCTCTGGCACTGCGAGGGCACAGCGGGAGACCAGGCATGGGAGACAACAGCTAATGCTAACTCTAGCCTCAACCAACAGGGCTTCTGTACACGAGATGTCAGAAAGGGTAGGAAAAAACCGATACCAACAGTTAGGAACTTGGTTCTTCAGAATTACACTTGCAATGACAATTATTTAGCTGTCTGTAGAACTGAAAGTCTGATGGGAAATATAGGTAAGATAATTCTAGCAGATGGTGTTGTAACTAGCAGCTTATGTAGCTGCAACAGGGCTAGGAGAGAAGTGGGATCAAAAAGTATGGCTTTTGAGATCTTTCTTGAATGGTTGGAGGGACTCAGCAACTCTGAGGGACAGATGGAGCTCATTTCCCCACATTCAAACCAAAACCGGGAGCCTGCAGGATTTCAATTGATTTTGACAGCTCATGAGTGGGACCACCAAGCAGCCACTGACAGTACATTTAGATGTTCCGTGTCTTAGAGTCGTCAGATGTAACCACTCTCGCTTCGAGGTGACCCTGAGCAGGATTTGGTTCAGGGATTTTAGCGAGGTACAGAGAGATTTTTGTTGAGACCACTCCACAGACTCCAGCTATCCTGGTATGCAATGAAAAACACAAGTCTGCTGGGTGAGACAACAAGACCCGACTAGAACCTCTGATCCTCGAGAGGCTGGACCATCAAATCCATAAATCGTTTTTCTTCTGTGTATACACAAACAATGTCAGTCGTTGGCTGCCTTGTGAGTGGAAATGACCCTCTTAACCAACTTCATAATGTTAAAATTAAACATATCAGCATAATCACGTCAGTTCTGCTTAGGAAGGATACAGTTCAGAAGGACAATCATATTTGCAGTTGTTCCTCAGACTCCTGACTCGCTGAAAGAGAATAATTATATTGAGAGCGTTTCAGCAGAAATTACTACAGGTCTATGAAGTGAATGCAGAACATTGATTTAAAAGGTTTTATAATAGAATATAATAATAATTAGCCTGCAGTGCCCCTTTCTGACAGCTGCGCTTACAATGAGATCAACATTATTGATTTGTTTTTCAACTTTCAGCAAAAAATGCGCCGCACCAGCTCAACATTCCTGTATAATTTGCTGTGTATCACTATTTCTTATTGTGGCTCTGTTAGCCGGGTAGTTTTTGCGAGGAAGGGAAACACTGTGTAGAAGGAAGGGAGTGTCAGTCATCACGTCGAGTAATCAGTTTCCGTTTATCGAGCCTTTACTACACAGGCTAGCAGACTTAAGCGGCTATAGGCTGATTGTGATTCCGATGAGGCAGACATCTTGGTTGATTTGCGCTAGAACAAGCTGTGGAAAAGATATTTATGGATCAGTGTACAGTTTTGATCATTTCCTTAAGTGACACATTTGTACATTTTATGGATGAGCAATGGTTTAAATGGGGGCGGCACAGTTGTAGCTCTGGTTCCTCACAGCTCTTGGGCTATGATCCGGGTTCAGTCTGTGCAGAGTTTGTGCGTTCCCCCCGAGTTCGTGTGGCTTTCCTCCAGGTGCTCTGGTTTCCTCCCACATTCCAAAGACAGTGGACTGTGTTTCCAGTGAATTGGTCATTCTGTGCTGCCCTTGGTGTGTGTTTGTGACTGAGATGGAGTGCAGCCTGGTCCAATGGCTCCGGAACCCTGTCACCTTACATTAGGATGAGCACTTAGTAATAATAGGAGAACGATAAAGCTGAATCCTGTAAATTTTTATTCTTTTTATTCGTACTAAGAATATATTGCAATGAGGGGTAAGTTGCCCTGGATATATAGTTTGAGGAAATAAAGTGGAAGAACATTATTTACTTCTGTCTTTATCATTTTTAAGTGGAGAGGATTAAGCTTCGGTGAACAGTTGTCTGAAGCATGGAATATAAAGGCAGTAGTGTGCAAAAACATTTCACCTGTTCAAATGATCAATAAATACGTGTTATTTTATTTGTTTCGTTTAATTTAATGTATGATTTGTTGTTGGTAAGTACCATTTAGTTGGTGTTCACTCTTGCTGGCCACATAAATGTGGTGGTTCCAGAATGTTCTGTCCTTCACTAGTTTCCTTAATGTTGAAAGTGGTGTATCAATTGCCACTGTGATTGACTTCATACATATGACTATCCGAATATGTTTACACTTAAAAAAGATAAATTATACTTAAATAAGTGTATATACACGCCACAATCTAACAGAGTGAATAATATACTTAATTTGGATGCAAGATAGATATTTATGTGCTGATGAAGACAAGTCTTCTATTATTTTGATGACACAGTAAGAAGTGTTGCTGTCTCACAGCACCTGGGTGGTTTGGTTTTGGATTCAAATCCACCTCAGTCTGTGAGCGTTTGTATGTCCTTTCTGTGTGTTTCCTCACAAACCAAAGACACACATTTCAGGTCAACTGGTCACTATAAATTGCCCATAGTGTGTGACTGTGTGTGGCCACCCTGCGATGGATTGGCGACCCATCGGGGGTTGCTTCATATCCTGGCAGCCAGTAGTTCTGGGATAGGCTCCAGACTGCCATGATAAAGTGGTTAAAGATAATGGCTGGATTGTATTATTTTATATGAAATATACAATATAATCATATCTTTGTCCTGAAATGTATAACACAATTACAGTGTAGTTTTTGATACATATTCATGGCCATAGACCTTTAGCTGACTTAAAACAGTTTCTAATCTGTGGAGATCTAAAAAAAATATCCCATTTGCTCAACAAAGTGTGGTTAAAAGCCTAAATCCTTTGAAAGCTATCAATCTTCTAAAGGATGTATGAGCATTGGCCGGGCTCTCTTGTGGGCAGTTTCCTCAGAGTCATGTCTGAAGTCAATAGGATTTTGGTTTTAGTGCAGTTGCACTGATCTGGAAACTTAAAAAGTTGTTATTTCAACAGAAAGCAGAGTCAGTTTCAATGGGCAGAAGCATTCATCATAGCCATGTCCCACATCGGTTTGTAGGAAAACACGAGAACGCTGAGCCGCTACAACCGAACAATCTGAAAAGGGCTCTTTCACGCTTCATTCCTTGGGCAAACAGAAGAGCAACGGTTTCCATGTGTAAGGATATAATATTTCACACCGGCATGGCAGAGGTTATGGCTTCCCAGCCTTCTCAGGCTATGTAATTGTTTTCTGCAGGGCAAGGAACTCCCTCCTTCCCTGACCTCCCGTATTTAAGCGATGAGCTTACTGTATGCAGCCACGAGTGTACAGAGATAATGTAGAAATTATTCAGCACTTAAAAGTGGATTCATATTTTTCTGAGGATCATCACAGGAGTGTAATGTGAAAACACACATTGCTCTATTTGCTGGTCACTGTGCACCTCAGTTTACGCCTCCTTGCTTCTGCTCTCGATTTTGCTACAAATCAAACATTCTGATGTTTGCTACCTGAGAAGGTTGTTGATAAAATGCTCTTTACTGCCAACTCCCCCACACCTGTTGAATACATGCCATCGGACGCTGCACCACTTGGCAGGATCCAAGAGCAGAGCTTCCCGAAATGTTGACTGAAATGTCACAGGTTCAGGTTTTGCAGCAGCACCCTCCTGTTATGCAAATGTACAATCTGCTCGAGATTAAACACTTATTTGATATGTGCTTTTTAAAGATGGTTATGGTTGGATGTTTTCTGTATAAAAGGGCCAACATATTAAATATACTGTTAGTCACCCTGGATAAGAACCGTTGCCTAATACAGATGTACAGGTACACACACACACACACACACACACACACACACACACACACACACACTTTACAAGGGGTATACTTATCTTTACACGGGGATACATTTGTAAAGTACTGTCTATTCCATTTTGTATTTACTTGATTAAAAATCTATGCTGTTGCTATGCTGTTGTATTTTTATACAGATAAGTGTAAAATTAATTACACCAGCAGAACACGATTTTTTTTTAAAAATATGAAGGCATGTGAAAGTCTTAAATGCCTACCTTTACCTATCTTTTCACGTTGCAGTAGAGATGCTTGCTTGTCTTTAAGAGATGTTTAAAAAAGGCAGCAGATCAAAGACTGGATGGAGCCTCAACAAGGGACCTGCTGTAGTCCTGTTAACAGAGATACTTAACATGAGATAACTGAGTGAAAATGTTTGGCTGCACAAAGGGACCTGTGTAAATTTATGGTGTATATCAGTGTCGTTGTGTCTGCCTGCAAACGACAGTAGGTTAGCAATGCCTGTGGAGTTACTCACAGATGCCTGGATCGGACAACTCTCTCATGCAGAAGGCCTAAAAAGAGAACCATTACTGTCAGACACGGTGCCCAGATGTGGAGTAAAACACACGCAAACCGTTAACATACCGAGACAGTTGGCCCTCCTTACTCCAAAACACTCTTCCCAGCTCTTGCAGGATTCACAAAAAAGCTCATATCCAGTCAATGCTGAACACTGTGGAGCTTATCGGAGCTCTCGTCGAGTGCAGGTATGTGACCATGTGACCCTGGACCTTTATATTCATCACCTGCTCGTTCTGGGAATGTGGCAGGGCAGAACTTCCTCAGATGGTGTTTCAAAAATCTTCAACAAAGAGTTGTACCTCTATTTCTTTAAAACCACAACCCAAATTTCTTTTTATTGAATTTATGGAATGTAGGTTGATGACACTTAAACATTTGGCAAAGATATATATTGTTGCTATGGGCAACACCAAGAGCTCCTTCTACAAACTTGGGGTTGACATGATGTGGCGTTTAAAATGTTTCCACTTGAACAGTTAACGGTTGATATTGGATTTGGATCTATGTAGCATCTACGTGTTGTAATTTTTTTCCCTAGTTTTGAACTATATACTGTGTCTGTATGTATTTGCATTTTCTCATACTGCTCCTGTCTCTATGTTGCCGTGAGACAGCGCTGTACTATTCTGTGCTGTTGATAATTCAGTTTAAAAAAAGGTTTTTAAAAAGTTTACATTGGCCAGTGATAGTCCTGTTGGGCCTGGCACTGGATGTCACCCTCGCAGGTCTCTGGCTGAAGTGAAACAGACAGAGATGGCAGAAAGCAGCGATATGCACTTTTCATTCAGAAGCTCCTTCTCTGACGACAGCTGTGAAACAGCAGACAGACCTCAGTGGGACAGATGATGTTGAGGACTGACCTGAAAAATCCCCCTTTAAATGTGAGTCAAGTTTGGTCAGGCATTTCATACGTGAAATCTTGTCAAACATACAGTATCTCAGTAGTGATAAAGAAGGAAAAGAGCATTTCTAAATATTTGATCTACAGTTTGCATCGTTGCACATTTTTTGACTCTACACTTGCTTGTTATTCATACAGTCAGGAGTTTCAGGAGAATCATCATTCCTTTTTGCACTGTATAGATAGAGCTGGAGTGTGTTTGGGTGTGTGTGTATACACAATCCAGATATATGGTAATATGAATCAAATTTAATTTCCATGGAAATGTATTCATGTCGGCAACAGAGAGAAACCAATTAAAATGAAATCCATTAAGAAAAAGTAGGTTATACACAAAAATATCTGCCAACATCAGTGAATTGTTCCTTAAAGGCGACATGAAACAATTTAGGAAATTACGATGGTGTTTTACAGGAAATTGAATTTTTAAGCTTATAGCAGACATTATAATTGGTTAAAACACAAGAGAAAATGCCTTCCGTGCCGCTTAGAGTCATGACAACGGCCCAAGTATTTTCAGGTTTTACATGTTTATGTCCATTTCGATCAATCTGGCTGATTCTTGAAGAAGTTTATGTTTGTATTTTATCTTGAGGAGTATGAAATGTATAGTTGTGTACATTAATTCAGTTTTTTGTGTAGCTGAGCAGCAGCATTGTAGATGCATTAGGGACTGTTTTTGGCAATATGTTTACTACGCTGACTGTATGGAAACAGCGGCCTATGTAATTTGTTGCCAGCATCGCAAGTCAGAAATCAAGTTATTTTAAGACCTTCAAGCTAACTTGTTCCATTTTATGACATTTTACTTATTTATCTGCTTTTTATGTCTGGCAAGGCATTCCAGAATGGACATTTGTCAGAAATGACAGACTTCTAGTACATTTCATACGCCAAAGAAAATAGCTTGTCATTTGTTGTGCATTAAATATGGTGAACCAGAGAATTCCTTGGAGCCCTAATTTCACTTTTGCCTGCATCCACCTTAGAAGTCGTTTCCTTTACTCTGTTGGTGTTTGCTTCATGAAAGTCATTGTGCTGATTTAGTTTTTTAGTTCCAGTGCTGCTACTTACTTGTTGAATCAGTGGGCACTATTTTGCATCCTAAGGACAATAGGCAAAAGCAAATCTTTTCCTTCGCTCCTCTACCCTTGAATGCTTTATGAAGCAGAAAGTTAACAGTGGTTAAACTTGCTAATGTTGGTTTCCAATACTTGTGATATGTGAAGATAGCAAGATATTTCCTGAGTTTGTCTCCTATAAGACAGTAGGCATCCAGTTTTGATATAAAATAGTTCTTTAAATGACAGTAAAATAGATTTATACTGCCAGCCCACACACACGTATTGACTGGTTTATGTTTTTAGTCTGTTCCTTTTAACTGACCTTAAACTGGGAAGACGGAAGTCGGCTCCCTGCAGCACATCCCCCCAAACAAGTGATTTTCTTTAGGGAGGATGTAAATAGGAAGGCTGTAAACTATCGGTGTATAAGATTGTTTTTAAATTTAGTTAGTTACAACTTGCAGAATTGTCTTTACAGGAAGCTGAACATGTAGCATCTTAAAATATTAGATCTTAATCACAGTCATGTTCCCATTTATACAGCTGGATAGTTGGTGGGTCCTGTTGGTGGGTTTAATGGTAAAAAAAAGATTTTTTATCTAAAAACAGAGCAGTTATTTTGTACCTGTCAATTTTGAGTTAGAGCGCATCCCTCTGTCCCTGTACGGATGTATCTAAAGAGATAAAGCGTAAAGTGTTAAATTAGAAGACGCAGACACATATGGAGCCACATATCTTTGAAATAGCGTGAACCAGGGCACCATATAGCAGGACCATCTGCATAGAGAAGATGATGATGATGATTGCGATTTGACTCAACTGTGAGTTTCACGCTCCACAAAATCTTAATTTTCCCTGTCACTGCCACGTTGATGTTCTGCCCAGTATATATTATGTATGCATTTTGTTTATGTTTCTCATGTTCTCCTTAAGGCTTCCAAAGTCTTATTTTACTGCTAGCCAGTGACTGATTTTAATTTGTATTTTCCTTCTGTCTTTAAAGTAAGGGTGCATCCACTTTCATAGGGAAAGATCTTTGGTATCATGTGATTGAGGTTAAATTGGCCAGTAGATTTCAGTTGTCTGTGGTTATACTTCAGGTTTAATTGGAGGACTTTGTAGCAGCTATCCTGCTGAAGCCATGGCTCTAACCATTGTATGCATTCCACATGAGGCTATCCATAGCAAAACAGGGCTTGGAAATAAGACCTTTTGTTGTTGGAGATGAGGTGGAGAAAGCTTAAATGATCCCATGCTGGGGATAACATGACTAGCATGGTGGACAAGCTGTGTGGAGATGTCTGGCCCTAGTGCACCACACCCGCAGTTTGCTTCACGCAGTCAGGTCCAGATGGAGCAGTGACCACTACGACTCCCAGGTGGGACCTCCACGGGGCTCCATCGCTCCCCATCTTTCTGCTGAACATCAGTTGGGCTTCTTTCTTAATTATATTTAGAGCAGTTTTGTAGGGGTTGCCATGGCAACAGCTGATGTTACACCTTAATGACAGCATATGTTTCGTGTGCTTGCTTGCTGTAGAGGTACATTGTTCATTTGCAGAGAAGTCTGCTTTCCCTGCTTGCACTGCTGCAGACATATTTAAATTTTGAACAAACTTTTAGAGGAGGAGTACAGATAAAATATCTTATTTCAAGGTTGGACGTTATATTTTACAGCCTTTAGCTTTACACTTGAGTGCCAAGATCAATAATTCACAACATATCTTGAATGCTTGAGGATGTGGGAGCTCTAGATCTCTGAATGGTTATGGTGAAGGACAGCCAGTATTTGTAACTCAGCAGGAAGGAGTTATGAACTAAATAGATGTCCCCTGTTGAAGTGGAAAAAAACGCTGGTACTTCCCTTACTGGCTTGTTGGTGCGCTACCAGCAAACTATTATTATAAGTATTATATTTTGAATATGCGCACCTAGGTGATACTAGGAGATATTGCTGATGTTCAAAATATATTTTTCTTGAATAAAAGGAGTACAAATTTTGAATGAACGGTAGGAAAGCAGAGCAGCAGCCGCCTTGCAGTGTAACTTAGTGCACCCTGGGTAATGAAATGGTGCTGTGAGGCTGTTATGAATAACCAAAAAATGATCAACTCTAGATGACCATAATTTGATTGTGACAACAAAAGCTTTATTTATACTACTGGCCATTGTTTCCAGTGTAATTCGTAGGTTAATACTGTAAATTTAGCCCGAAAACAGATTTTGACAGCGTCTAGGGACAAAATCCTTTTTGGTTTGAGATGCCTAATGATTCTGTTGTGCAGAACAAAATACCAGTTGTGGGAGTAAAATGACCGTTTAATAGGCAAAAATACCACTGTACAGAATTAAAAGCCCTGTGCATGAAAAGGTATATATTTTCACAAGTCTTTGTAGCAGTTTTTTGTAGTAGTGGAACCTGTTATGTCAGAGATGAGTGTATTTCTTTTTTCTGTCAAAAACGAAAGACATAAACGTAGCAATTTTCCTGCAGACAACAGCTCCTTTCATGTACTCATGTTTAACACTCCTCCTGCAAGCCGCAGCGGGCATCAGACACTGCTTTTAAGCGAGGTGCAGGGAAACGCTCTCCACGCCGGCTCACTAAAGGGATACTGACACATCTGCTCGATTAGATACATTTTCCCATTTTGTTGACGCTGGTTCACCTGGGAGAACAAAAATCAAGAGCGGATTAGAGAGCGGCCACGTGTGACAGGTGCTGAGGTGGGTCAGGAGCCTGAGTGGTGGTGGTGTGGTGTGTGCCCTGGAAGCTGGGCCCTGAGGTGGTTGACAGCTTTGATCCCCCTCCCCCACCCGGGTTGTCTGTGACCTCTGTCATGCGATCATGCCCCCATTGGCATCGCATATGTTTCATTACCTGTATGTAAGACATTGCCTAAAAATGACAGCTGATCTGCAGTCGTTTTTTTTTAATAAAGTATGGAGGAGATGCGGTTTGATGGGTTTAGGTTTTTAATAATTCAAAAGCGGTGGTGCAGTGAGTAGCACTACCGCCTCCCTGCCTCTGGGTTATTTGGATGTGGGTTTGAATCCAGCTCAGTCTGTGGGGAGTTTGTATGTTTCCTTCTTTCCTTGCACAGTCCAAAGATGTGTGTTTCAGGTTTTTTGTATATTGTGTGTGCGTGTCTGTGTGTGGTCACATGTCCTGCCAGGGTGTAGTTTCATTGAGCACCAGCGATCCCGGTAACCACGATGACCCTGACCAGGATAAACTGGTGAATGATGATGGACGGATGGATGGAGGGGTGGACGGAAAGGGGACAAGGCGCTGGCATCCTGACACTGTGAGCTAAAAGCTATATGAAACTAGTGACGCTTCTCCACAGGATTAATTTGGTGCATCGTGTAGAGGGGGTGGCCAAGCCGGCGAGGATTATTAGAGTTGTTCTTTCATTGCCCTACTTTCACTAAAACACAGCAAGTGAGAGAGACGGAGACAGACTGAGAGACGGCAGCACAGTACAAACATGCCTGTCATACGACGAGGGGAAAAACTGGCTGAACCCACCCACTCAAACAAACACAGTGTTATTGTTGCAGGTTGCCTGTTAGAATTTTAATGTTATTATTATAAGTAGTAGCAGTATTAATTGTTTATTTACTTTGCTACTTTATTTATTTTAAATGCATGTCAGAGTAGTGGCGGGTCGGAGCCTTTCCCAGAATCACAGGGCACCGGGCTATGAAACTCCACCCTGTTCACCCAGTTCATTCAAGTACAGTTCTCACAAACTGAATAGGCACATCTTTTGGGATGACTGTAATTATACAATTACCCATTATACAGTACAACTGTACAATTATTGTTTGCCTTTTAGTTTTATTTGATCTTGATGTACAATTGTGTAATTCACTCTAGTGGCAGCTTTTATTTATTTGTGCTGTGGTTCTTTTTAAGCACATGCTTAAAAACATTAATATACTATACAGTCCATATATTTTAATAGTATAATTACTATGGATTATCTATCCATCCCTCAGTCTGTTATCATTAAAGTTCATGCTGGATTGTGGACTGCTGGAAAACAATGGCTGTGATTTGATGGAGGAGTTTTCAGTAGTTAATTTACATAGGCATACAGATTTATTGGCTATCTGTGATTCCATAGGCTGTTTTAGTAGATAAAATAGTCTGCTTACACTGGCTTGTGATGTTTTGAATTTCTTTGAACAGACATAACGCTTTGTTTTAATTTTATAAGGTTTAATTAGACTTGAAGACTTGTGTGAGAAGATTTATTGCCTGTTCTCCCACGGTCTCTGAGTGGAATTGCACACAGTGGTAGGTGTTCTGTCACTCTTCTGACAGCAGTGTGTGTTCAAGTCAAAAGAATACAGTGAATTACTACTGTTTTTTAGAAACAAAACAGACCGGAGCACAACTGCAACAAACAGAAGAACCAGCCATGTACCACTCTGTTTGGTGCAATAACCAACCTCTGCTTGTTCTTAAATACTTGCTGGGAACATTCTAGTCAATTATCTGCTTGAATTTATTTCTGTTCTGTTTTTCATATGTTTTTTTGCCAGTACTATCCAACATATGCAAAGCAACGTAAAAAAGACCCACACTATGGGCAATTTAGAGTCATCAATATAACTGAAACATAGGTCTTTGGACTGTGGGAGGAAACACAAACTGTTATACGTTCAGTAGTTAATAGCTATGGAAGAGCTGAATGAGTGCAGGTAAACAGACAGACAATATTATAGATTCATTAATGAAAAACTGCCTAATTATCTTCAGTAATGATAGCTTATGCTACCTGTTGATGTAACTCTGTAGCATTTAGTGATTTTTTTTTCAGCATAAGTTGGTGTCTTGGCCTTCAGGAATGCATAAAAACATTTGTCATTGAAACTAATGATAATTATGTCTTTGAGATGAGCGTTTGCATTGTGAAGGGATTCTCACAAACGCATCACCTTCATCAGAACGGGGAAGCCTGCAAAACAATATTTAACTCATTTTGTTCATTTATAGTAATTCTCCGTTTTAAAGGTTTGCTTACTGAAGTATGATTACAAAAAATTCAAGCGGTATTCTACTGCGTCGTTTGTACATCCAATGGAACTTTGCCAGTATTACAAGACATTTAAAGATGTCATTTTTGGTCAAAATAATGTCAACTACACGATGATTTCCCTGACCCTGTGATTTAATAAGAAAATTACACCCCCAAGTGTATCACTGTACTGCCAGGAAATTAATGCTTTCATTTCACTCAACTTTGATTCAGACTTGTTCGCAACTTCAGCCGCAAGAATGACGATGGGAAGTGCTGGAGAAAATGGGTTTTTATTGCACTATATGGGCATGAACGTTGTCATTGAAGAAGCAGGGAAAACATGACTTCCTTTGAACTCTGGTGCTGCAGGAGACTTTTTAGGACACCAAGGACAAACAGAAAGACATGGAAATGGTTGTTAGATAAACTGTAGCCAGAAAGTGTTATTGGAAGCACAAACGATGAGACTGAGGTTATTAAGGTTGAAGAAGACGAGAATGACCAGTCACCAGATGGATGCACTCAATCGGAATGACAATGGGCCTCAATGGAAGACAGAACATGCAGAACATGCTCTGTCTGCGTGGTCCAAAACCGTTGACTGTTAGCAGTTCCCTTTTAGTATGTGCATCATATAATGACGTGCATTTCTGTGTGACCCAGCGTTATGTGATTTGGCCGCTTGCCTTCTCTTGTTGGTTTCAGGTCTTGAGCAGAGGGTTTCTTCTGAAGGTACCGCTGATGCGGTTGCCTTCTTCAGCTTGGAAGAGCATTATTAAAAATCAGCATACGACTGTGGTTGGTAGCATGTGGCCCAGTTCTGTCAGATGCTCATTCCTCCGCTTTCACATGTTATCACGCTCCTCAGAAGCTGGTTTTAGAAAATAATTGGTCACAGCTTTCTTGGGCTCTGCCACAATCCGACATTACGGGGCAAGCAGAAATATATCTTCATGAGATGGAGCCGTTCTCATTTGTCATCTGCAGGGATTTGTTTAATTGTGCTTTTGCCCTGATCGTGCTTTAGACTTCATTCCAACTCTGGTGGGCTGCGTTGGCCTCTGTCATGATACTGTATAATGATAGCAGCCAATATATTTCCATATTTTTGTCATTGCTTTAAATAATGGCTACTTTTTATATATAAAAGACGTAGTGTATCTTAGGACATTTGCTGATAAACACATCTAGCGTAATGTGTTTTTAGTGATGGTGCTCGGGTGTAAACATTATTTTAACTTAATGGGACATATTATTTTTATGCAGGCACATGCTCGAAGCTGAAGAATAAGTACATTATCTCAGTCGTGCTGATTTATGGCAGGATTAGTAGAATGTTAAAAATGTTAAAATGAGCTCAGAGCAGAGCAGACCAGTTTCAGTAATTCATTTTTTTTTTGTTGGACAAAGACGCCTAAAAGTTTATTACCTGACTGTGAATGGATTCAGCTATAAAGCCTCAGAATGGCAGTTCTCCTGGACACACTACCGTCTGTTTGGAAGCGTATTGCAAATGTCTGTTACATACAGGGAGCTTAAGATATACTGTGCTTAAAAATAAAACAAGGCAGTTAAAATAAAAATTCAAGTTGGCGATGTTTCTGAATTTGAACGGGTCCTGCAATGCTGTGTACTTTGTGAAGTGATTCTACTATTAAGATGTCAAACATTAAAATTGAAATGACAGACAAAACGAAAAAGGAAAATACAGCAAAATATTTAATATGAGAAGTGCGGTTACATCTGGAGACATGACAAAATATTTTGTGCAGGCAGATAATAACACGAACAACAATAATAATCATTATTATTATTATTATTATTATTATTGGGTCAGTCGGACTGATTTTCTGGGTTTTTACTTCAAAATATATCTTTTGTCTTGCTGATATTTTTAAAAATGTCTCACAAGATTTATTTATTTAACTGACTTTCAGTTTCCTATTGATTCTGTTTTGGACTTAATGGCCATTCGGAAATATCGCACACACCTTCCCCCAGGTAGTCTGTTAAATGCAGGATATTCTGTATTTGACCTGTTACAACAAGAAAAAAAAATCATACTTCGGCAGTCGTCACCTTTGCCATGTTTTGTATCATTTTGCAGTTCTGTGTTGTATTTATTTACTTACTTAATATTTTATTCTGTCACAAAATACACTTGTATGGTCGTCTAAAAATATTTAACAGTGTCTAGATTAGAAGAGCAAATTTAACACACTTTTTCTAAACATAGTCAAATTTGTTTCATTCATGTTGTATTATTCTAATAGACTTTCTGCATTTATTCAATGGTGTTCCATGAAGGTACCCATCCCTACACGGCAGGGGATCCTGCTTCACCTGAGTTTCATTTTCCTTGGAAGGGCAGATTGGATTTTTTAAGGATCCTGTTTCAATCTGCGGCAATGACATTTGACAGGCGCGAGGCCCCGGACTGCAGAGCAGGCCAGAGAAACGTGCCAGAATTCATCCATCATCCTGCTTCACTCTCGCTAACTCCTTCCATCTGTAATGGCGATCCAAGCCACCCCCCCATCCCTCACAAGCAGCGGTGTTTCCTGAACCATCATTGCCAATTGCGAGTGGAGTGCTGAGATTCATCCTATTTACTTGCTTGGACTGAGCTGATTGGGCACAAGATGAGGACGTTTTCATCCACTTGTGCGACAGTTTCAATCCCACTTTCAGTGCCGTGTCCTTCAATGAAAAGCTGTTGGAGTAAAGCAGGGCACCAAGATGTTTAAAATTTACTACACATTGCAGTTCAGGGTTTACTGGGGCTGTGTCTATAGCAATAACTGAATTTGCAGAAATAAACACTTTTTTTACTCTTGGCACGCTATTGTATTTTCGGTTGTATCTGCAAAATTGAACCATGACCCTGTTCTCACTTAAAATTCAAAAAGTTTTTAGATTAAAAAATTATTTCAAAAAAACTAAATACTAGGTAAAAATACTTTGGAGTAGCAGGTCAGTCAAACTGCATTTGAAAGAGCCTGGTTTGAATTCCTGCTCCTACTTACCCTGTATTTATAAAGTAAACGTTAAATGAGTAAATAATAATAATAACCCTCAGAAGAACAGTGGTCAGGAGAAACAAAACAGATAATAAATGGTAGATTTCATTTCAGTAAAGTAATACATGTACTGATGTGCACGGCTTTTCACCAAATCCTTCAGATAAATGTTCTTGTGCCAAAAAGACATGGCCAGAGACACAACTGTGGGCGATAAATAGACAGACAGTGGTGACTGTGCCAGCAGAGCTTTTAGAGCAGTTCCTCTGTGTCGAGTTGCAGTTCAAGGTGACTTGGAATAAACAAAACCTTATTTTTTCAAATACATTCACTGCTTTCTAGGAAAGAACTAAACAAAGCCAAATAAATATGTGACCAAAAAAGTCTAGATGCCAGATGATTACACTCCTTTGGTATCTGGACTCAATGGGTATTCTGGGGTTCTTCTGGCTTCATTTCCCCAGGGAACTTTTGAAAAGTTTGCCACGCCTTAAATATGAACGGTTGTGGTAAATTGAGGTCAGGCTATTTCAGTGCTTCAAGCTTTATTTTCGCAAGTTATCAGCAGTCAAAATGTATACTGGATGTCTTCCTGAAAGCAAATACCACAGTAAAGTGGGCATTCAAAGATAATCTGTTACCTGTACTGTCTGTGCTAGTATCTGATTGGACACATCACCTTGTACAACTGAAATGCTGAACCTGAAGGATGGAGAGTGTTGGGATCTGATACTGAACTTGCAGGACGAACAATATTGTTATTTGATGTTGAACCTGAAGGACAGAGAATCTTGGTGCCTGATACTGAACCTGAAGGATGAAGATCATCAGAAGTTAATGCTAAATTTGAAGTGTTGGACTTGTGTTGGAATGTGTTGTTGGCATGTGTTGGACTTGATGCTGAACCTGAGGACGTACAGCATCGAGACTTGATGAACTGTGTTCAACTGTTGCTTTACTTAATCAGCGAAGGAGAGGAAAGTTGGCACAGAATGAACAAGACACCTCAAGAGCTCTGCCTGAGAACCTTTAAGCACAATGACTCTTATCAAACAGAAAGGGCAGCTGGAAGACAAGCCACAGCCTTCAGCGAGTTTCTGAAGAAGTGAAAAGAAAACCTGTCAGAACTGACCATCTCAAACCTAACGTTTCTCAGCTTGAGAGTGGTAGACTTCCATGATGGCACGGCTGGGCTGCCACATCATGTTTCATGTTTCGTCTGGAGGATTAGGGCAGAAGTGTCAGTTAATGCATCACTGAGTGTTAAAGGGCAAAAGAGTCAACTGCTTATGAAAGGATATTGCCTAAGAGTCTTTTTATTACACAGCTTTGTTGAATATATCTGTCTACTTAATGGATAATCAGCACGTTTAGGAAGCTGGTGCCTGATGGTTGGAGCTTTGACATTTTTTCATTCCTGAATATGTATGGATATTTTCTGAACTTTAGATCAAGCAAATGCGAAAACACTCAGGAAAAAGATTATTTGTAATAAAACATTTGGAACGAGCACCATATCACTTTAAAATATTGCAGTTTTGTTTTGCTGTCTCAGCTAGTGTCGCTTTCAATTAATGTTTTGTTAGATTTCCTCCACAGTGTATGCCGTCAGTTATTTTCCCATCTTGTTTACATCTGTTCCGTGTATAATTAACCCTCATTTCCCATTTGTTGCTCGCGGGGGTCTTGGTACACATGGTCAAAGCAGCGAAAGTCTTTATTGACATGATTACACAGTTATTGGGTCATTATCTGGGGCAACTGGAAGTCCTGCCTATCAGAACATGTTGGCGAGAGCTTTTGCACGTCCCTACAGACCTTGTTTCTCCGTAGAAACCACAGTGCGCTTCCTGTACCAGACCCTGACAAAGGCAATAGCTCTTCTACGGACATTTGGCCAGAATTTGCAATTGCTGTATTTTTTCGGGTTCGTTTTCTCCCAGTTCCTTTACCTGGGATTTTTCTGTTTTCATCTCCTCAACTGCCTGGCGACTTATTCCATTTTAGCTTGTAGGCTGCCTGCCTTTGATAGTTTTCTTGTCATCTTCTCGAGTCAACTGTATGTGACCAGAGCTACATGTCGAATTGTTAAATGATTGTTGTTGTGTTGGGCAGCACTGTAAGGGTGTATTTTTGGAAAGTTGCTGTTTTTTGAGCACAGCAGTGGTTACTGCTGGGGGGTGGAGGCTACACTAACCACCATATGCTCACACACTGCTGAATGTTATTCAACTCACAATGATTGTTTTTCTGTACGGAGCGTAATCTGCAAATCACGTGATACAGCGGAGCATTTATAATGTGAAATTATGAATTTTCTTGTAACGGAGAGGCAAATATTCCCTGTCAGCATGTCTTCAAGTGATGTTGTAAAGCTTAG
The DNA here is from genome assembly GCA_900497675.1 of Arapaima gigas. Lineage (NCBI taxonomy): Eukaryota > Metazoa > Chordata > Actinopteri > Osteoglossiformes > Osteoglossidae > Arapaima > Arapaima gigas. Next base: position 404,626 of record UFQX01000379.1, on the reverse strand, counting down.
ATGTCGGGGGATAAAGCAATATTAACAGTAGTACTCAGTGGGGTTGTTCACAGGTTTGCTTGAATACTGGTGGTACATGTCCCTCTGAGGGTTTGTTAGAGCTGAAAGAACATTGATAAACAGCTATTTTCCGTGCTTCATATTTAGCACGTATTTCATTACCGTATTTGTATGTAAAATAACATTAATTTCCATGCAGAAATGTTACGCCATTTAGGAATTCTATTACTTTCTACTACTTAATCTGAAATCTTGAGTAAGAGCCTAATCCTGGACTTCAGTTGGCTGAGCAGTTTTTTGCAAATTGTTTGGGAATCCATGAAAAACACACAGGTGTTTGCGCTTGGAAAATTTGGAAATTGATATGTGCTACAATTTCACGAATGCGTATTATGGCTCAGTGAACATGGAACCGATTTAGGTGGAAACCCTGCTTTACCCCATACCGTGCTTTATGTAGGAAACAAAAGAACTTGGCTAGAATAGCTACCCGGAGATGCGATTCGGCGGCGAAACATGTTTGCCCCCAGCTGCCGAATACATGCTTGTGTTTTAAGATCCAGTGAATCACGGCACTGGAAAATCAATTTCCAGTCTCCAATCACTTAACAGCAACCAAGCAAAGATGCATCATTCACCAGCAGGCATTGCCAACCGTATGACAGCATGAGCCAGCTATGCTTGTGGAGTTGCTCATAAGGACACACGGTCACCCCTGGGGCAAATGTGCACATTTTATGTAGACACACACAAAAGAAATGGATGCGTTCACACACTCATGCGGAGCTCAGTTGCAAATGTGTACTGGAAGAAGAGTTGAGACACGGTTCGTCGATGAATTCAGTTGGGACTGAACATATGTTGCATTGCTTAGCTGATGTTTTTTGCACCCCAGAATGGCGGGCATTTTTTTGCGCTCCTGAGCATATTCGCTGGAGCTTTTCACCTAAGCACATTGGTCAATGGTGCGGCAACAGCACTGACTGGGGCTTGAGCCAACAAACTTCAGGTCTGAACCTTAATGTCCTTAGCTGCTGCACTACCTGCTGCAAATGCTATACAACATGTCACTGTTTAGGTTTTTAATTTTAAAAAAAGCCCATTTATATGAGTAGTGCCCTTTGCCGCAGTCATTTGGTTATCATCCTTTTTCCTTAACCATTGTGCTGCCAGCATCACTGAGAGATTTTTTCTACCACCGTGGATCAGCGTGGCCATCAGAACGAGGGAGGTTCTCCAAAGGGAGCGTATATAAGTCTGGGTCAGATATAGTATTTTCAGCAGCGAGGGTTGGTATCTCCACACCTTGTTTCTAATTATACAGAATGGTATGTATTTCAAAAAGATTTGAATGCCTTCATAAATTTATGACTCAGTAAATAAGTTACTGAGATGGAAAAGCATACAGCTTTCAAGTGCCAAAATCTGGAGAAAAATGAAGGGCGACTAGAAATTGGTTGAGACTACATGTTCACTAGATGCTTAGATGAAAGCGTTCAATTCTGTTTGAATCACCCTGTATATTTGACACGAGGAGCAGATGCAGATGGTGCATTTTGAATGTAATGTTCTGCAGTCTACACACATTTTAATTGTGTCTGACAAACTGCTTTTAAGAAGAAAGCAGGAATCAGTGCAGATAGTGATCACTTGTGCGCAGGACTGACTGTTATTGTCTATTTTATGACCCAGTCAATGTTCAGTCCAGTATCAGTTACCCCAGATTTATGAGAATTTGTAAATGACGAGGTTGCAGTAAATGAAAGGGAGGAAGGTGGAGAACTTAAGGGAATCTTTTCTATTCCTCTTTCTAACTGCGGTCACTGGTCACTTCATGGAAGACAGTCAAACTAAATTGTTTAATGTTGATCACCAGGTTGCTGTGACTCCCTTACTAACCTCAATAGTAGTCTAAAGAGGGCAAACAAGCTGTCCTTTTATAATTGTGTATCTGTGTCTAAATCTCATCTGTTGTGCAATTTACTCATGCTTACTCTTGAGTGCTATGTCACTTTACGGAAAAGCATTCGCAAAATGAAGAGATGTAAATGTAAGTGGCCTTAAATAGACGTTGATATTATTCTTAAAATAGTTTCTGCTACTGCGTGACCTACAATTACACACTTTTTCCTTTTAATATTCAACAGCTGGGTTTCAGACCATTCACTAGTTTGTTTTCTGTTGACCCAAGGTCATTGTCAAATGGCTCATTACACATGATTCATCGGCTGAATCTTACATGATCAGAGACGCTTACTCACACACCAATAACCCCATATTTGAACAGCATCCATGTGTTTCTGGCTGCCCTTTATCTTTCATCAGTGTTTAATATGCAGTGGGATTATCAGTCTAGATGATCACATCATTATTAGACTGACATGTATGTGGGATGGCTGGGGTCTGCTGGGGGGGATGTCAGGGGAGATCTTTCATTTCATTTCAGTGGAGGGTGGAGCAGCCAAAAAACAACTGCAGAAAGAGGTAGTAAATTCCCAGTGTGGTTGTCCGAGGATGTTCTTAGGTGTGCCTAAAACTTTAAGGTTGAGTCAGTGGCCCCTCCCCCCACCCCTCAAGAATGAAACATGTTCCCAAGGTCCACTTTTAGATGTGAGCGAGGGATAGTGACCCACTAGTCCCCCCCGTTCTCGGCCCCCCAACCAGCTCGCTGCCCTGCTGGGATCCTTCTTAGTTCACTGTCCACTGCCTGCACTCCCTTTATCCCCATTCAGTGGCCTCCCACTCCCCCCTCCACCCCCCAGCTCATTTTTGGACTTAATGGGTTTCGAACAGTGGCAAATTGCACCCTTTACAGCTCCACTGGCGCTGCGCCTCCACTCACAGACCTAGGCTATGTGCGTTTATTGGTATATTTTTGACTATGAAAACCAACAATGGCCTTTTGTGTTCATTTCTCTGTCATCACTATGGACTCCTTCCCTTCAGAATCCATATATTCTTTTGCAGTTCAATATCTGGAATTTTACTGAAAAAATTGTCTGTATGCATAGATTGATAGGCAGACATATGGATAGATAATCCATGGTTCCTTTGATGATGGTGTCAGAGTGGGGTCAGTTTCCAAAAGTCTCACTTTCTGTCATGTTCACACCCTATTTTCTAAAGAAACTTGGACAGTGACCGTCTGAGACACATTTTCAGTGTCTCAACTTCAGTGGATTGTTATCACTAAAGGCTTTATGGAAATTTGAATGAGTTTGCGTTTCTATGTTTTACTTTCTTACAACAACAAATTATGACCAAATTCAAAACGCAATATTTATTGCAACCTAACTCAGGTTGTGGTATTGCATTTTTTGAGAACATGACAGTAGCAGCAACTTTCTATGCTGATATTAGACGGCCGAATGGTGAATGTCTGCAATGGTGTGTTGATGCTACTCTGTATGTGAAGAGCTCTACAAAGGTTGTTGATGTAGCTGCTGGCAGAACTGTTGCAGCGAGGCCATTCAAGCATTACAATTTTCCAAGTGTAGACTGCAAATGATTTTTGCATATTCCATTCCTGACAGATTATTCCTCAAAAATAATAACCCAGTGTTCTGCAGTCCCTTGCCTGCACCCTCCTTTTTGGACGAGATACCTGTGAGGATGACAACTGATTGATATTTGGACGCCCAGCTGATGACAACGAGGAAGCTGTATGGAGGCAAGGAGATATATTACCCCCCATGTAATTCAACCCACCATATTGATTTTAAAAACATGAGTGCTCTGATACCCCCTCACAATTTTAGTATGAAATGTGCATCCTTCACTGTCAGGGGCAACGAGAGGAAACTCAGAATTGAATACTAGCAGACAATGTTCCGTACCTTGCTTTTATTTGTGCAGTCATACATCACCTGTGAGATTTTATGCAAAGCGTTATAAATCTATTGCATTGCACAGTAAATTAAATTTATGCTGTAAACTGTCATGAAGATGTTACAGGTTCTTTCTGTGACACTTCCTTTACTCTCAAGCCTGGACAGATAACCCATGTGGTCCTCTATTACCCCGACCAGAGGCCTGTCGGCTCAAACCCGCGACCAATGAGTAATACCTGTTGTTGGTGCACTTAGGGCTGGCCGATGTTCCGGGGCTGATGGAGAGCCCCCACAGAGCTCGTATATTTGGGGACGCCTTTAAGCTGAGCGACCGGACAGAATTATAGGCAACTGAGCCTGTATCCAGGAGGCTTAATGCCTGTCGTTCTCCCTGTAATGGAGTGGCCTCTCATGTGAATTATCAGCACAGACTCGTACACAAATTAAAGTGAGCAGCCCCTTTTTCTTTGCCATTTTATGTTTATAAGCACATTTTCTCGATTTATTGCTTGCCGTAAAAGAGCAAAACGAGCGCAGATTTAAATACAATAAAAAACGTACCTTAAAAGCTCTTTTAGAAGCCACTGATTTATTTAAATTATCTTAAGTGACTGGCAATTTAGAAAAAAGCTCACATTTATTCAGTGAAAAGTAAATCAGATGAAAGAATGTACAGCAGTCAAAATAAAATGCAAGTAGTGTCACAATCAAAGAAATAACAGAGAACGTAATGAGTTTGATAAAGTAATCCTGTATTTGACCCCAAGGGACCGGTTACAATAATTACAGCAGCAAAGAATAACAGAACAAACTGCTGTATAGCCTTATATTAAATGAGCATATTTTAAAATAAGCATTATATTACGTAACAGCATACGTGAACTGCTTTGGAAAAAAAATCACATAAGGTTTGAGTGGAAAGGGAGATATATAAGCTTTTTGACTTTGCAGGTTTTGTACGGGTAAAGTAGTAATAACATGATTTTGGAATTAGTGCTTTTTTTGAGGATGTTTTATGCAGAGGATAAAATTAACTGAACACTTGCATTGGTTATTTAAGTGCTGCTTTTTTCCAATATGCCTTACAATGTTGGGTTTTTGTCATTATTTATTCATTTATACAGCTGGGTAGTTTCTTGGTAAGTGCCTTGTCTAGGGGTTTAAATCACAGACTGATTGCAAGGGGATGGTTCTAACCGATACGCCACCTGCTGTCGCAGATTATTTGAAATCAGCAATTTCAGATTGTCCACCATTAGTGCTCAATTCTGTAGTCATGCTGTTCTTATCTTCAGAGGTATTTTTCATGCTACCTTCCACACACCACAGGGAAAAGAAATCTGACACTTTATCGCCCGCAATGTGAAAATTTAGCAGAAATGTCACGGCGCACAAGACGCTAAATTTGTTGGAAAGGTGCGGGTGCGTGCAGCATTGCTCCGTGCGGGAAGTCCAACCCACTCCCCGGTTGGATGGAAGAGGGAGGACAGATGTGTCAGGTTCGGAGGGCACCTGGGGGGGGGGGTTGCCCACGGTGCTCAAGACGACAGAGCAAAAAGTGTTGAAGCGTTCTCTGCAGGGGGTCATGTTGCAGCAGCACGCACACACAGACAAAGCATCGTGCAATCGCACGCCTCTACTTAAAGGATAACTGGATCTAACACAGCAGGATGTTAATAATGAGAGAATATCCCGTGGGTTTTTTAACGTGATCTTTGAGGGACTACGGTAGAAAGGCATAATACTTCATGCAGTATATAAATTTTGCTTTAACGTTTTTTTTTTGTAAGCTGCCTTGAACGATGGCACCAGCTTCCCTGCTATCTATCTATCGATCTATCTATCTATCGATCTATCTATCTATATATAAATATAAAGGCTTAAATGAAAGAGTTGAGCTCCACTAATCCATGTTCTACAATATTTTATTTCTTATCTGATGCTTTTAGTGAAATTGTCTTATAATTTGCCCTCTTTAACTAGCTGTTCTTTTAGTTAAGGAGTTTGGGTGGTGTTTCTGAAGGGGCTCGTCTTGGAACTGGTAGCCTGTTTGTGAAATATGGTGCTTTTAGCCACTGTGCTGCCTGCTGACCTTTACTCTTGGCTGACACACATTAAGTGACCTGTGGACTGTCAGAAGGCCCATGTGTGAAGAAGGTGCTGAGGACCAGGATCCTTCACTGTGGGTTTCCAGTGCTACCCCTGATACTGAGGAGCAGAATGCCAGGGGTTGATAGGTTAACTGCTGGCTTGCCCACTGTGAGAGGACCATGAGTCACTTCTTCCATCCTCCTACCAGCTTGGAATAACAATCCTTAAACATTTCTGACAGGCTGGTTTTGTTGCCCGTTTGTTTTGCCTGCGAGGAAGGTCCTCCAGCCCACATGGCTGTCCGTTTGCGTACAGGTTGTGATCTCCGAGACGCCCTTTAGAACAGTATCGCCTCTGATGGCTGTTTTCGGTCACTGAGTCGAACCGCTCGCATGAACCCCACCGTGATGGGCAGCAGAGTGACGAAAACCACATTTTCCTTTGTTGAGATGTCACGTGTGTTAGTTCACAGCTAGCATTTGAGGTTATCGCCAGGAACCTGCTGCAGGGTCTAAATACCGAATGTGTGTATTTGCATAGCAGTTAGCATGAAGTGAGACCAGCGTACTATAGGCAGCTATTGACAAATCACACACAGTTGGTGTGATTTTAATGTTCACAGTAACCTCTGTGATTGATGTATCTCCCTATAACTGTTATATTATGAGTCAGACGTAATAAAGGGAACCGAGTGATCCGCTGTGATTCCTTGGCAGTGATGTAATGTTTACATGTCCCTTTGAGAGTAGCTTCTTGTAGGATAATATTTGTTTTCTGAGAAGTTTTGTGTTGCGATATTAGATTCTGATTTATCTTTTGTGAATAAACTACTTGTCCGCAGGAGGATTGCAGGGGTCCACGGCCCGTCCTGGAGACACAGGGTGTGAGGCAGAGTACACCCTGGTCAGGACACACTTTTTCATTTTCACACATATGTATAGATACACACTACAGACAACTGAGTCACCTACCTACCCGAAACAAACATCTCCACGCAGGCTGCATTAGACTCAAATGCACATCCAAACCCAAAGATATGTGAATTGAAACTATTTTATTTTAATTTGAAACCTAAAAACCCAGGTAGTCTATATTGATCTTTATTGCATCTTAAAGCCCTTATATTACGGACTGTGCCATATATTTTGTAGGGCATGAAACATTTAAATTATATGTAGTGGAAAGCTTCTAAAGGATATCATCAAGGGTAAGTCACAGCTTCCAGCCAGAGACGGCTGTATTGATATTGGTGATGTCTCCCAGCGCTGTAGTTTTTTTTTTTCTGGAATCCTATTTTAAATGCTCTAAGGCAGCCTCTTGGGAATGGTGCTGTGCAAATATAAATTAAAATGAGCTTAATGAATTCTCCAAAACAGGAAGCTGTATGTTCAGTGTTTTTAGGACGTTGAGCTCTTATTTCCCTGGAGTGAAAAAAAAATTGCTAAAGAGGTTTGTCTCATAACTTGGTTCCAAAGATATGTTCTGCTATAGAGCAAGCTGAAGGTTGATGGTCCACAGACAGGCTGTGATGTTGACCATGAGTGTGTTGTATGGTTTGAGGTCCTTGGGTGAAGCATGCAGTGAATTTTCTTGAAGGATTTACAGTCTTCCAGAAGAATCCTTCCTAAGGAGAGCGCTCATAAATTGCTAATCATTTTTTTAGGCATTCCTGAGCTCCAAAATTGACAAAATGTACGTGAAAATATTACTAACTCCAGTTAAAAATAGACACAGTAACTTCAATAGTTAACAGTATTTATCATAACAACAAGGTACTTTCTGTTTACGCTACAGTATATTACTGTATGGTGGTCTTTTTGCACTCATTCAGCTGTTTTGTACCTATTATGTATTATGTACTGTACACATGGTAAACACTCAAAATAAACATAAACAAAATAAACATTTATGCATTTAGCAAACACTCTCCAAAGAGACTTAAAAATGTGAACCCTCAAAGTGGTGGATTTGGGACCCCCAAGATAATAACTTAGTGGTCTGCATTTGGGATAAGTGTTGAATTACAAGGCCTGTTGTTAATCTGTAATTTTTTTATATAAGTTTGATTTTTGTTTTTAATTAATACACACTTTTCTACAACTTAAAATTTCAAAAATGTTTGAAATGGATTGAAAAATAAAAAGCTTAACATTACAAAATTGCCTTCAGCTATTTCAAAATCTTATACAGTGCATTACTAACAAGAGCAACTTGACTTGAACTGACTTTAGACTATTTTGAAATGCTCTGAATGTTTTTATTTTCCAAGTGAAGTGTATAATATTGTGTTTAAATAAAAAATAAAAAACAAAAATAAAAAATAAATAAGACTAATAAAAACATTGCAATTCAACAGTTATCCCATATTCAGATATTCAGATTTCTGTTCTGGGGAGGGGTGCAGTCCGAATGGATCCCACTCCTGGTTTCGACGTTAAGTTGCTGACAGTGATTCACTCATTCATACAGTTAGGTAATTTTTACTGGAGTAATTTCTGTTAGGATGGTGTAAGGGTACTACAGGAGGTGGGATTTTTTTCCAGTCAGATTCGGGCTTTGTAAACCTTTGTAAACTTAGAAATGGCTAGAAAGGTGAAGCGGGGTTATTAAATTGAAGTCCTCGTAAAGTCAAATTCTCATAACACGGATGGAGCTATTCTGGGGTTTGGCTGCAAGCCTCAGAAGCTGCTGGAACTCAAAAACTTTTCACTGTATTTTCTATTTGAAACGGTTGGTTTTCCCATCATTAAATTGACGTGTTCCTAGCTAAACATTTAGGAGGAAATTCTATATTGTAATTCTATATTATTACCAACTGGAGTTTGTAAAACCAACATTTTGGGAAGATAAACGTTACGGTTAATCTCCCTAACCGTCTTACATTTTTCCACAAACCCGCAAAGACCCCACTTCCACCTCTCTGTTGTCCAGGAGCGGCCCAATGAGATGATTTACCAAACTCATTCAACTATAGGCTCGAGCCCCCAGTAGACTCTAACCCGATGGAAAGTACACCAAGCATTCGCCCAAATGCACAATCACAATATGCCTGCAGCTTCGTCTTCAGGCACAGAATGTAAGGATGCCGCCATCATTGATTTGAGTTTTATACAGGTTATTTTGGACCCCAGCGTATTTTCCTGAAGTTGTCAATGTGCAAAACGTGGGGTCGAGTGAAAATTGCACAAATACCACCCGTGTGTTTGAAACGTAGTGCCGATATTTGAGAGCGAACGTTAATCTGCGCCTTGTCGGTCACATTAACAAACGACACGTCCTGCAGTTGTCAGTGGTCTGTCCACGCTCGTCACTTGGGGTCGCGTCTCCATTTCAGGCGACATCTGGAAACAGGTGTTCAGGAGGTCGGCCCCTGGCGTCGCAGTTCCTGGGGGGGTGGCACAGCTTGAGTGTTTCCCGGCGTGTAGCTCGAGGCTCGTGGAATGATGAGAAGGCCCCCCCCCCACCACTGGATTCAGATCCTGCCTGTTAGATTACATGGATGTTGCTGGAATTTTGCCTCTGTTTGCCTCCTCTATGTCTTATTTCATGCTATTGGTAAAACAAAAAAACAACACATGGTATATGAGTGCTAATGTGACACGAGTTTGCATTTTTCCAGCAGACTGTACAGTTTCACCCTGCATTCAGAGTGATATAAAATATGGTGTATATTGCTGTGCGACTTGTTTATAGTTTTAAAAATAGGTTGGATTTTGAAAGCTGTAGAACTCAGTATCCCTATTCTTACATGTATATGAAGATTTGTAGCAGCTGAACAAGGAATTACAACTGTGGATTTAGGCTGGCACATTATTTTTGTTTTCAGTGATTTTTGACTGCCTGCCCACCTGAGGGAAGGTGGCAGATCTAGTTTTAACTTTGTCTGTGTATTTAAACCTTCTGTTGTTTATAAAGTGAAAGCAGAATTCTAACAAAGCTATAAGGCAGAGCACTGACTCTGAGACTTAATGACAGACAACTACCCAAAACATCTGTTATACATCCAGCTGTGTTCTACCCTAAAGGGGGGAAGGAGGTAGCATAGTAGTTTGAGCCCTTCTGTAGTTTTAAGTTCCTGTGTCCAGGTCTGACGTCCCAGTTTAACACCCTTGTTCGTGGAACAGGAACTGATGTAGTAAAAATTACCCTGCTGTACAAGTGGGTAGTTGCAGCTGTAATTGTAAGTAATTTAGTGTAGAACATTGTAAGTTTTCCTGGAGAAGTGTCACCTAAATAAATATTATAAAACAGCGCATTTTACATACCTCGAGCACATTCTTGTTTAGAGAATTGTTGAGGGAGAAGGAGAATGGGGAGCTGGGTGTGTTTCAGGCTGTTTGACTGAAGAGCTGAATGAATAGGCAACTTGTTTGAAACCTGTGTGGGCATTTGCTAGAGAGACACGAGTCCTTTGCAACTGATACTGCCTTTCACCAGACATGTAGGAGGGGAACCCAGAGCAAACATGACACTGATAGCATGCTGTGACAGGTGGGTGACCATTTGTAAATGTGTCACAGGGCAACTCTTCACACGGAATAGAAAAAATGTAAATATTTAAATGCCTCCAGTCTGATTTTTTGACAAAAATGGCAATATGCACTGTATAGTTGAAAAATCAACTAATAAAAAGCCTAGCATGTTGTGTTTGATAGTCCACCTCCTTGAACCTTTTGAAGGATCATGTAATTTATTTCCAGAAAAGTGCTTTGTTTAGTGTTTCATATTTGTAAAATTCTGTTATATGTACATTATGCGTCCCTGATGTTTCCGTTCCAGCCAGAGGCAACAGGCTGTCTTTCTCACATCAGGCTGGCAAATTTCGGCTTCATAACATGGCCCCCAATTCTTTTTGCCACGGTGTTCAGTTATTTGTTTTCTTGCAGCATCTCCCCGGGGATTGGTGTGAAGAGCCGGGAACTCGGAAGGCAAGCCACCCGTGAATCCACTTTCTATAGCATCCTGGTTTGAGACAAGGCTGTGGGGTCCTTAAAGGCATCGTAGGAAGCAGCCCCTACCGCACCCTGTGGCATGTGGAGAGAATTACCTCACAAGGACTTTCTTCAATATTACACCCATATGACTTTTAAGTAATCATGACCTCCCCTTATTGTGCCGAAAGACGGCTGTCATGGCCACGGACGGCCCCTTTGAGCTGTGTCACGCCTTGCGTTTATCGCTCCCACCTGTGGCGGCTTGATACCGTCCAGGAATCACTCGCTGCTCCTTCGTGTTATTTTGGTTTTCGCCTGCGTTCCCTCACACACGCTCTCCACTGACGAATTATGAGAGCAGCCTGTGTATCATCGCTCAACATCAATCTGCCAGAGTGGCGCGTGTACACAGTATATCGGACACTTTACAGCTGCGCCATTAAGAGTGTACACGGCATAACTTTTATTGGACGTTTTAGACGACGAACACTTCCACTGTGAAATTGGACACCCCGTGAACTACCGACCGCCACACACACACACACACACACACACTCAAATTAGGCTGCAGTTTGACAAAGCGATGACACATCTACCAGAGAGCAAATGGACCAGATCTACAAACAGTGCCCTATCCAATCGGCATAATATAGCAAGACTTGGGGGTTCCGAAGCTATTTGCAGAATCCTGTTTCACACGTCTAAAGTGGCTGTATGTTCAAATTAATTAATGATTTCATATGGTCTGTGGCGATAGGGTCTTCGAGCCTGAACTTAATTTGCTGCTCCATGGAATTAATCATTTTCAGGACAGGATCGGGGAGCATTTTTGCATCAAGGCCTGTCATCTGAATATGAATAAGTATTTAAGCAATGTCTGCATGCGGTCGCATGTCTGAATTTATGGCTTGCGTACTGAGCTTCTCACCCGCAGTGTAGACCATATCGAAATGTGGATCTCATTGCAATAAGGCGACACCTTGGCATTACCGGATTGCTGAAGACAGTTTGATAAATCCCATGTCTTTCCTGCTATAAGCCAGGACGTAGCGAGGCGTGTAAAATCACGGATGTCACATCAGGGTTGAGGCTGTCATAGTGTCGCCGTCTTTCAGATGAACACCTGGTTTTGCATTATTAACTTTTTAGTGGAGCACCTTATCTAGACTTTTCTAAAGTTTCCTTAAAGTTCTTCCCACTGGGCCCTCATCTTACTACTTGTAGATGGTTTATAACATATTAATCTGTAACCCCAAAAAAACCAAAATCTGTAAAAGCTTAATAATCCATCATCAACCGCTTATAAAATTCAGACATTTAAAAAATGCTTTTTTTACAACTTCTAGCAAGAAAAAATAAAGCTAATTTAAAATGAGTGAAAATAAAACACATCGCCTCCACAAAATTTTGTTCAGTCCCAATTTATAACCCATAAGCATGAGCAACGTTCGTAATGCTCATTTGTTTATCCTCACTTTAGGCTCCATGGAAACAATATGCTTTGTGTCGCTATTGCTACTGGAATGCGCACTTACAGATATCAGGCACGAACTGTAGAAACTGCTGAGCCGAAATACCACATATACCCACGTTCTTCTTCTTCCTGGGTGTGACCTCACTGCCCTTTGTTAAATTGGAGGGAAAACCGGCCACACTCATTTTGCTTAAAACTGAAATTTTACACAGCAGAAAAGATTAGGTTTAAAAAAAAAAACTGAAAAATCTTTGTATCTTTGAAATTCTGTGTGTGACTTGAGGAGCCACCACAGTTTGGGAGAGAGTCCAACTCAGAACTCCAGCCTCTTGGTCTCATGTCTATCTACTGTATGCAGCATGAAAATTTTAGTTTTAGTCATTCTGTTCTACACAATACTGTGTTAGTTCACAGTATTGTAATTAAGGTACAAGTTATATGTTTCCAAAATAAAAACAAATATGCATGTATTGCCAACAGAGGGCATAACGGATGGATGAGGGGGGAAAAGCAATACTGTTATGCTTGGTTCACAAGTGCATTAATCAGTTATAATTATACACTTTGAAAACCAGTCACGCCATTAACAATGACAAAATGATAGATATGTGCAGCCGAAAAGACGCGCATATTCTTAGCAAAGGTGTATGAGGAATGGAGACGAGCCTCGCTGGCCCCCCGGAGAGGCGGCTCATCAGTCAATCGGGCGGAGCCTCTGGCTCCGAGGGCCTCCTTTGCACTCTGTCATTTGTCTTCCCCCCAAAACAGTCCCCCTCATCCCATCTGGCTGTCCAGCACGACGGGTGCGTCAAGCTTCCCGAGGCGGGAGCCATTATTAACTCTCTCTTCACACCCGCTCTCTTGGGAGCATCTCGTTGAGAGGTCCTCCAGTGAGGTTTCGGAAAAACACACATTCCTCCATTGCCGGAGTCAGAAGTGTGTTGTTGAACATGGAAAACAATGTACGATTAATACAGCTTATTAATACCTATCATTAATACATGACAAGGGAAATCCTCTCATTGTACGCTGCCTTTATTTAATAAAGGCCTCAAATTTGATTTACCCAACGATTTCCCCCTTTGTGTGGTTGAGTAGCTTTAGCTGTATCATTTGAGGGTAAGTACCTTTCTCAAGGGTGGCACAGCAGGAGTGGAATTCAGATCTGGGTCCTTCAGTTCTGAAGGCAGCTGCTTTAACCACCATATATAAGCTAGTAATCTAATATCATTCTTGTATGATTCGAAAACTCACATTTTGTGTGCGCTGTTTGGTCAGAAACCCAGATGGTATTTAGTATGAGTGTTTTTTATTGATAATACATTTATTTGCCTATTAACATCTTAACTGCTTAATTTTAGGATTGTCACCACGACCCTCCTCAGGACACTGTAAATGTAAAGGAAGAAGGTTTTATTCACTCCAAACTGGAAATGAAACAGCCTCCAGGTTGAAAAAGAAAAGGAAAGGAACCGAAATGAAATTAAAGAGCGGCGACATCACTGCATGAAAGAGGAACTGCTCCTGTCCTTGGGAGTCAAACTCTAAAAGTCCTTGGACGTTGTGAAGGGTTGACAGAGGTCTAGCAGTGCTTGAGGAAGGATTTTTACAGATAGCGTTAGCATGCTCCTCGCCACTTCTTCAAAAGAAGCACGTGCTAACCCGCCACACGCCAATTTCACGGGCCGCCGCTTTGCGAGGAGCCTCCGCGTGCTTATAACAAGTGGCAGCTTAAACAGGTGCCACCTCTTTATCAGGGGACCGCCGCACGCTACTCCCTCATTAGGGTGGCTTGTGTCACGGTGCCAGCTCATTTACATGCTAATGTGCTTTGTTTACAGGATGCGTGCGTTTCGCTTTATAGCTGCGCTCACACACTTTGAGTCTGACCTTCATCCCAAATCAAGGGTGGAGCAAAAATTTTGTGAAAACGGGGGGGAAAGATATAAATATGGTCCTAAGCTCCAGTCCGCATTGCTTTAACAACTTCTTGCAGTGGTTTTACTGTGGATTGAACAGTGCATCCATATTATAGGGCAGCAGGTGGCGCAGTGGTTAGAACTGCTGATAAAGGTACTTAACATGAACTGGTACAATAAAAGTGGCCCAGCTGTGCAGATGGTCACATCACTGTCAGTAGCTTAACACAGTAAGTTGCTTTGGAGAAAAGTGTCAGATTAATGAATGAATAGAAATAATAAATAATAACGCGTACCATACAATTTAGAACGTCCAGTACTATGATTACCTGAGGCAGCAGGTGGAGCGGTAGTTAGAAGCCGGTTCAGCTCTCACCTCCTGCAGGAGAAATTAATAACGCAGGTTCCTCCGAAGGTGAAACGTTGTACGTTGAACATGTAACGTGAGAGTACTGCTGTAAGAGAGTGGGGCATTATGGGAAGCATCTCTGCATTCCAGAGAGTGTCAGACTGTACGTTGACCATTTCTGGGTGTGACACAAACGAATGGGAAAAGTCCCCGCACGTTCGGCTCCTCTTATTTGTGAACATAAAAAATCAGCCTCGTATTTGGTTGTAACACAGTTAAAAATTTTCACTTTTATTGCGAAAACTCAATGTATCTTGAGCATACCTTTATAATAATGCTACAATGCTGTAGGGGTGAAGCAGTTGTTTGGATCCTCTCGTCACAGCATAGACCACGCAGAATAATGGAGGAGCCGCCCAGACGATTCAGTCGGATGTTTTAATTGGGACAGGGTTGGTGAGGGGCAGCGGGACGGGAACGTTCTGTGGGTGGGGTGGGTGGGTGTGGCAGCCTCGAAACCGCCATTCTAATGGACAAGCTTGCTTGCAAAGTGGAGAATGACACAGAGGCCCAGAAATGGCACTAGAGGAATTGGGAGGGGGGCTGAGAGGGGGTTGGGTGACTGAGGGGAGCAGGGAAAGAACAGCCTGCTTTTACCCCCCCCCAGGCTGCTTACTGCCTCCCATTCGGCACCGTTCCCTCCAAACTGCCTGTAAGTGGGTTATAACTCTCATTATTACACGTCCTAATTCTCATCCCGGTGATGAGTTTAATTTGCATTTCACTGAGCAACACCCAAAGGGGGTTCATCAATTTGCATTATGTGATATTATCGATGGCTATACAAATGGAATTTTATCTGCCTAATTATACGAATTAGACTGTTATGAGGCTTTCTATTATGTCTCCCTGTAATGGCCTTTCAGAGGGTGTCTGAAAAGACGCTGCTTGTTCCCGAACAGAAATTCTGTAAGTGAAAGGCGTATTAATTAAAGGCAACTATTTAGTAATGGAAGTAAATTAGAAAGAAACAGCGCTGAATGTGTTTCTGGCTTTGGCATTTTTTAGCTCGCAGGACTGTGGAAAACACAATTTGTCTCAGGATCTGCATCTCGGTGCGAGAAATTATTTAAAAGCCCATCGCAGAGATAACAATTAGCACTACTTAGAAATGCATGTGTCCCTCCTTAGGTTCTTCAGCTTTCCCAGCCTGCTGGGGGTGTCACCTCCGAAACGCACAGCACTGATCTGTGTTAAAGAGGAGCAGCAGGGGACAGGGTGGTTAAATCGAAAGAACTGAGTTTGAATCCGTGCTCCTGCTGCTGTACCCTTGATTCTGGTACCCTGTTAAAATTTATTCTGCTGTACAAGTGGTTAAATCATTGCAGGTTGTACACACATATATAGGGACTAATATAAGTCCCTTTAGTAGAAGAGTCAGTTAGATCAGCAATAATAAAGTGTGGTGTGGGAGAAAAATCAAATATATATTCTTATAGCTAGCAAGCTGAGGGAATATAATGTTTCCTTCATTATAATGAAACCGGATGTATCTTATGGGACCGTAAGGTTCTTTATGCCGTAAATTACTTTCTGGCCTCTATTAACCAGTTGCTGCAGTTTGGAGTTAAACACACAGAGGAATAATATATGGAAAAGTGTTTTTTTTTTATTATTCAGCTGCAATATTCTCATTTTAATCAGACTGAAAAAGGTGGCGATGTCAGCTCAATATAATGTAAATGTATCATGCATTTTTAAACTCACAACTGCTGCTGAAGTGCAGAAGATCATATTGCTGAAGTGACTAATGTGCTTTTTAGTTTTCATAGTGGAAACACAAGAAATGATGTGAAATCCCACCTTAAAATCTGCCCTGTTTATTTGGCAGCATGTTAGATTGAACTGTGGCATGGAAGCTGTTTCTACCAAAGCACAGTGTCATGGTGACCGATAGGATAATGGCAGAAAGTTGCGGGGGTGCTGGGGTCACATCTTCATCTTCGACATGCTTCATCCAAAGCAACTCACAGGTTTATCTAGCCAGACCATTACAGATATCAGCTCATTAGTCAGAGACGTATTTACCTTTAAGTTCAACGGGATAAATTTGTTAAACATTGCTGGGGCCACGAAGTCACCCCATTCAAATGGAGAGAAATAATAACATTTATATGGAAAAAGGTGACATTTCCTTTTATTAATAATACACTTTCTTCCACAGAAATGTTAATGGATTCTACGACAGCCACAGCGGAGCTCGGGTGGACTGTGTATCCCACGTCCGGGGTGAGTAAGCTCCTCACTCTTAGGTCTCCTACCTTCCACTACTGCGTCGCTGTGGGAACACAATGCAGTTGTCCTACATCATTGTCAAAGGCAAACATTTATGATTATATGTTATGATTTAATGTTCTGAATTCCTACAGTACTTTTTTTTACCAAGTCTAACGAACAAGTCCTAACTTAGAGCAAAATTCTCTAACACGTAAATGATTGGATGTAATTTCAAATACAGGCATGTGCTGTAGGACTCTGTGTGGGCGCTTGCGATGCCTTTTTGTCTCGAGCTCTGATGCGCAGAAGTTACACGTTGTGCTCGGTTGGCTCTCATTAATGGTTTTAAGCATGCGTTTGTGAATGAGTGAACGCTTGGTTAGTCCTTGCAAATGTGGACGTCTCGCTGGACACGAATCCAGAATACACTCCTGCACGTACTTGTTCGCAGCGACCTGCTGTGACAGGCCTCCTCATTGTATTTGCCATCTTTTGAATATTTTAGCGACACTTTGTGCCTGCGATCATGTTCCTACCCGGTTGCCATACACCAGATGAGAAAATTCATCCCCTCCACTGGCTGCTGTCTCAATGTCATGTTTGTACATTTGATTCAATTCACTTAATTTTTATACAGCGCTCTTCTCAGCAAGGTGAGACAACAATGAACAGTAGCGCGTGTACTGAGAAATATAAGTGAATAAAGAAAGCAAAGGGACAGTAAATAAGGAAGGCAGTTTGATAGCGTATAATGAAGGAATAATCTGGCAACCAAGGAGAGGAAAACAAAAAATTCCCAAGCCAAGGAACTGTGAGAAAAATAAACCTCTGTTCAAGTACTAGGGGGTACCAACCCCTCCTGCTTCAGTCACTAGAAAGTTCACGTGGAGTGGTCAGTGTAGAAACGCCGTTAGTGTGGACAGAAGATATAGTCCGGTAGTCTTTCTGGATCCTGATCTGGTGGGCATCAGTGTTCGATCTCTTCTTGGGTCTTTGCAGATGACCCAGGTGATGGAGATGGAAGGGTTCAGTTTATATGATATAAATCCTAAGCATGTTGGCATCTCAAATCGCACAGCTCAGACGCAGCAGCAAGTACAACACACTGGTATTTAGTTTGGAGTTAGCAGCTCATTGGCTGTCCCCAAAGTAAGGCAGCTGTCCATCTAGGTCTCGCTGGGTCCAGTAAGGAGGAAAGAAAAAAATAATTTGCGGATTCTCTGTTTATCGCGTCATATGCTTACTTCCTGCTGGTGAAGAGCATTACATCTGGTTTAAATTGCACAAAAAAATTAATGGTGATAAAACCATCTTCAGCATTTCCCTCATGTCCTGTTCAGGAACTGGTTCCCATCCAAAGTAGTGAGAATAATTTATGGGTGTAAAAAACTGCGTTTTTTATTGGGGGATAAAGACTGTTAATCCCGTTAATGACAATTTGACCCTGAAGCTATGAAATTGTTTAAATCATGGTACGTCTGTACTGTTCCGAGGATTTTATGGCAAAGATGAAATGTAGCATTTTTCTGTGAAGACACAGACCATGAACTAGTTATGAAATAAGTTCATGGGAGACCAATTGCTGAGCTCATATTCCCTGTGGTAAAATGTACAGTATGAATGTGTATTAATAACATACAGTATGACTTATCATTCGACAGAATCGACATCTGTGACTGAGACTGTAAGTCTGACTGTGTGACACCGCAGTAGATAAACTGATAGCAGGTCAGTGGCAGTGTTCCAGTTTCTCCTCTTAAACTCACAAAAGTACATGCATAGATATGAACGTGTGTAAACATCAAAACCACAGAGGTGTTATGACCATCACACTGCATTCCCATTAAATTGGTTGTATTTAGTACTACATAAGTATTGTTAGTGTTGTCGAACAGGCAGACGCCACAGAGAGTGACCGGCAGTCATGGTCAAGTTCAAAGGGAAAAACACAAAGTTCTACTACCCTCGCATCACTAATTTCTGCAGAGTTTTGTGTCCTGTATAATTTCTTATTAATTTTTACATTTTCATTTGCTCACATATAACAGTGGATGGCACTGACACCAATGTGTTCCCTGCCATAATAACAAATTATAGATCACCAAACTTTATTACATTTAAACTTGTTGAATTTAATCACATTTGCGTGCGTGCGTGCGTGCGTGTGTGTGAAGTTATGGCCCCCGCTTCTCCAAGACACGTCAGTCCGAATTTTAAACTTTCATACACAACAGCTGACACCAGAAAATTCCACCACGATGGCACCTTGCACCTTAAATATTGTCCCAGTAATAAGTTATAGCTGCAGCTCAGCCCCCCTGTACTAAGACACAGAGTGTGTGAACAACACACAGCTCCCTGCTACTGACTCCATCTAAGGACAACGTTCATCGCTGTTTGTGTACCAGTCGTGCGGTAAATCAGTGCTTTGCTTACATTGCCCTGCTATTAAGACATTCTTTCCGACCCAACTTCCCCAACTCCTGAGAGCTCGTATATCCACTGACGTCCTCCTATTATTGTGTGGCTCAATGAATGCACTTTAAATATTTTGAAATTTTGGAAAATGATTAACAGTAGGGATAATATAGTGCATAGTGTAAGAAAAAACAATACACTGCAGTGGGTGTTTATAGGGCAGGGTTTTGTTAGGCTTTCGTTCACTTATCCTTGGTTCCATACACCTGAAAATCACTTTTGCTATTTAAAATTGTAGTTACTCTGATTCTTCATTTTTACAGAGTGAACATTCACTACGGGCTGATGAGGTCTGTGTTCACCTTCCATCATTCCATCCACTTATGGAGTTGACAGGAACCTTAAAAATTATGCCTTATTTTGTACCAGATCTTGATGAATTTGGTTTTCCTTCCCATCATGTTGATATTTTCTGCCAAAAATTGTATGATAAATTGATCTGCGGTTACCAGTTGGCGTATGTAAAAACTAAATTTCGAGAGAGAACTATTAGGCAAAAGTATTAGAGTACTGGACTGTAAGCCAAGATGTGCATTTAGTCTGTGAGTGAAAAATATGACATCAGTTTTGGTTTTATGTCATTCCTTTGTTGAGGAAGATAATGAAATGCACAATTATAGATGCTGAAAAAGTAATTTTTCACCAGGGGCAGCAAGTGGCTGCGTCAAGACTTAGAGGACCTAGGTTTGAATCCCACATCCTGCTGTAGCATCATTCAGCCAAACGTTTAGGGTTTGTTTGATACAGCAACAACTGCCCAGCAGTTTCAACAAGTGTGTGCAGCGTAACTTTATAAGCATCAGTCGATCAGCTAAATGAAGTGCTATTGTTCATTCTCTCTCGCGCTCTATTTACATTGTGCTCAAACTAAGAAGTAGATCTAATCAAATGTAAGGATGAAAAGCAAAAATAGCGAAAAATGGAAGAAGGGCAAACGCTGTTTGCATTTCTAAGTGCTGAACTGCAAACACTACGTCCTAACAGCTGTAAGCATTTTGGTGATTAAAAAATCCTTAACATGTTCTGATTCAGTGTCTTGAATTTGACGTTGGACACAACTATGCCTTTGTGTTAATTCCTTCAGTTTGTTCACAACACTTGTCACTCCTCCAGCGTACATATTGCGGCTTTCAGTTCCGAAATGCAGACGGCAGCTTTCTCACGTTGTGCTCTGGGAGCGTGATATACCCACTGCGAGAGGAAAGTCCGCTTCCCGTGGCTCCAGGAGGATGGGAATCCAGCAGGGCGCAGCGATCAAGCCGCCGCTCCGGCCGTGTCCCCACAGGAGAAAGTTCCCACGGCTTGAAGTAGGGCAGCCCAACCACAGAGCTGTTCCCGTATGCATTTTTTTTCACTGACTCAGATCGGAATTGCGATCCTCGTCACCAGCCATCCACAGAGTTCCAGTAGGAGACCTGTAATGTAAAAGGGAGAGTAACGGACCTGGTGCCGGTGTGCGTGAATAAAAAATGTCTCAATAACTGTGATAATATTAGAAAAGTCAGAGGTGTTTGATATTACAGGTCACTTCTCTGCTGTTTGGGTGAGACAGGATTTACAAATACAACAAATATTTGTTGACTTGAGCAGAACCAAGCAGAAGTGCTCCAACTTAACATTGTTTAACTTGTTAAATCAATTACACCAACAGCTCAGGTGATGAAAAGTGCCGGCTCCAGTGATATATTCACAGCTACGTCACTTTTACCAAAAAGCCAAAACCAGAAAAAGGTACAGACATCCCTCAGTTTATTTAGATGTTGAAATCTTTGACATACCTGTAATTAATCAAAAATGCTTTAAATTTGAAGCTTTTAAAAAAAAGTTAAAGCTTCACTAAATTTAAACAAATTTAGCTGAAAATAACAAAAAGTTTGTCTGAACCATTTCCTATTTCGTGTCTGTTGTTGGCTCATTCGCCCTCAAACATGGACATGAGACATGAGCTGTAAACACTTTAGAAGTGAGTTGGAAGTACAGTGTTCTTTCCGACTGTATTCTATTGCCTTTGTTGGCTCGCTGCTACTGACAGACATTTTAGAAAACAGACAGAGAAGAAAATGAGTAATAAAAAAATAAACTGAAAAGGTTTGTATCTTTGTACATTTTACAGCCTCATTGTTCGTAAGACAAGAAACTAGTTTTCACGCAAAATAAATTTACACCCTAAAGTTAACTCTTACAATTTGCAATATGGGCCAAACCATTAAGAGTGATATGAGTGTACAAATTGTGTATAAAATGTTCAGAGGTTTTCTGTGTGCAGCTGTTTAAAATATGCTTGTAGAATGTTTAAATGGTTTTGATGCCTAAAACTGTTCCTTTATACCTTCGTCAGGCATACTTACCTAAACTTTACCCGCATGCAGAGGCCTACCGTGTACAACAGGGCTCTGTACGGTAACAGCACGATGATCATTAAAATCACCAATGCAAAAACCAACCTAAGGAAACACAGGGTTTAACCCCAAGCCCTTGGCTCCAGACCCAGTCTTGCAAAACTGCAAAACACTGAGCCGCACCATGACCACACCTTGATGGGTTCGCCGGGGACGACGGGGCTGTGAAAATGAAGACGTTTCATCTAATTTCACACTTTACGCCTGATCGCTGGGGCCTTATTATGTTCCATTTGGTTCCCTTCACTGGCTCCCTTCACCGCGTGTCAGGAAAGCCACAGCACCAGTGAAAAGGGCCTTCAGTCGATACAGACTGATTTGCTCCCTTCCTTTTGTTCCTTTCACTCCTCTTTTCATTAGTCCCTGCAATTTGGGAACGTGTTTTAATTTGACCTGTCAAAAGCGTTCGCTTTCTAGGTGGAAGATGTCACACCTTGTATCCCCTGGTTGATATTGTTTCACACTATTCTGAAAGGAGAATTGTTCTGCTGGGAAGCCTGAAGTTCAATAGATGGTCATGACCCGAGTCAGTTATTCTTTGTCTTGACATAGATGACATGGTTGACTACTGTATGAGTTGGGCTTCATCATGTCTCTTTTAATAACCGTTCCGAAAAGTTCTCTGTCATCATACTTTTTCCTTTTCCAATTGCTTATCCATTTCGGTGTCGCAGAGGTTCCGAGTCCATCCCAGAGCCACAGAGCCTCAGGCAGGGTACACGGCTTTCGTGTAAATCGATTTCACCTTTTATTGCACAGGTATCTCTGGAGTCTTTGACATACGAGCTTTCACGTAGACGAGTGAAATTTATTACTCTTTACCATGTTATGACACAAAATCAGATGGATTTTTCACTTTTTTTTATTCTATGTATTATAGATGACAAGAAACACCTGTTTTTTGATACAAATGTTGTTGTTCATCTCAATTTTGATGGGTTTGGTGCTACTTGAGCAACCATGAGGGTGACTTCATGGGTGCAGGAGGGCTTACAAATTTTCCCTTGTTGAAATTCAGGGTAATGATGACTGACTTGGGAGATTTCACCTCACGAGCGGATTTCCGGAAGCACGTTACACTCCTAGGCAGGGGGATACCTGCACTTCATACAGCCTTTAAAATGGATTTAGATGGATTTATACTGACCTTTCACCTTGCTTGGCATTTTCTTTTGCTTTTTAAACCCATGAAAATGCATATTAGAGCTTAGAAAGGTCAACTGATGACTCTTGCAGTCCTCGCCTGCTTTTAGTCTGTTTGCAATAGCTGACTCGTGACCTTTTCCTGATTAAACCGCTCTTGGGTTACAAACCGAGCTTTCACTTGTGGTCGCTCGTGGACGACATCGTGTAAACATTATCAGCTTTGGCACCCTCGCCAAGTACTTATTTTCGGGTTGCCGTATCAAAGACAGAAGGCGTCATTTATTTTAAAATAAACCTTGTCATTTGCCAGGCGCGCCATGTGTTTATTTCCAGACCGGAGTTTCAGGGTCGAAGGGATGTAGCAGAAGGTTGTAATCGGAGGGCTGCATCTGGAAAACGCAGCAGAGTTCACAGGGGGTGGGGTCCCGTGTGCTCCATGTCAAGGCGGTTGCCCTGGTGACCAGGGAGGGCTTGCGACTCAACCCATCTCCGCCCCAGCAGGAGGCATCTGGAGATGCTCAGGTCCCCAGCACTGTGCTCCTCAGCCTGGTGGAGCAGAAACATGCAGAGGCAGCAGTTTCCGGAGCTTCGAACCCTCTCATGTTGGCCTCGGTTTTACTCGGAGGGGTGCTGTCTTCCTTATTTTACCTCACATTGTACAGGAGGTGTTTCCTCGGGATGTGAAAGTGTTTCAGTGGCTGAAGTCGTCTTGGCAGAGCAAAGTCAAACAGACGTTGCGCCTATGTTTTGTTTTAACTTTAATAGTGTGGTACAAGGAAATCCACTTTACCATCTTTGAGACTTTTACATCTCTGAGAGCTCACACTGCAGGTGTGTCACACCATCTTCTACTGGGCTACAGCAGCTGCTTCAACTTTGTGTTTTTTTTTCCTCTCATGTTTTTAATGACATGTTTTAAAGGATGCACGACCTTAACATTTTCGGGAGACGATATTTTAAAATGTGTCTTGCTCCTCGTGACGTATTTTTGTCATCATTCACCATATAGAGTAAAAAGTTGATGCGTTTAAGCTGAGACCTACAGACTGTCAGTGTAAACTCACAAATACCTTTTTTTTCGATGCTTATTTTACCATCACAGAGCTGCCGCTGCTCATGCGCTGCTATTTCATATCATTAGAGTTGTAGATGTTATTAAAGTGTTAGGAAATGCTTAAATGCTACCCTTTTCAAACATTTTTAATGTAAATTGATGCATAAAACACAACATTATGAAAGTTGTCAAGCCAAGGTAGTGTGAAAAGGCCACAGCTGTTTGTTTTCCTTCAAAACCTCGGTATCATTCCACTGAATGGTATCTTACCACTATACCTGGTTGTACAGATAGGTAGTTTTTACTCTATCAGTTTGGGGTAAGTACCTCGGTCAAGGGTACTATGGCAGGAGGGGAGGGTTGAACCTGGGTTTTTTGATTGTAAGGGGACTGCTTTCACCAGCGTGCCCCCTGCTGCCTCTAGATAGAACTGTATGGCCAGTGCTTTCACCAGAAACAGCTTACTAGAGTCTTCCAACAAAAGCACAGCAGTGTGTAAAGCTACAGTCGTGAGCCTCATTTAACGTTAGATTAACTTTTGTTGGTTTTTTGTCCTACAGTGGGAAGAGGTGAGTGGCTACGATGAGCACATGAACACCATCCGCACCTACCAGGTGTGTAATGTTTTTGAAGGCAGCCAGAACAACTGGGTGCGCTCCAAGTTCATCCGTCGGCGTGGCGCCCAGCGCATCCACGTGGAAATGAAGTTCTCAGTGCGCGACTGCAGCAGCATCCCCAATGTCCCAGGCTCCTGCAAGGAGACCTTCAACCTCTACTACTATGAGTCTGACTCAGACGTGGCCACCAAGACCTTCCCAGCCTGGATGGAGAACCCGTGGATCAAGGTGGACACCATTGCAGCTGATGAGAGCTTCTCCCAGGTAGACCTGGGCGGCCGAGTGATGAAGATCAACACAGAGGTGCGCAGCTTTGGACCTGTCTCTCGCCAGGGCTTCTACCTGGCCTTCCAGGATTACGGCGGCTGCATGTCACTTATTGCCGTGCGCGTCTTCTACCGCAAGTGCCCACGCGTTATCCAGAACGGCGCCATATTCCAGGAGACCCTGTCGGGGGCCGAGAGCACTTCGCTAGTGACGGCTTGGGGGGTGTGCGTGCCCAACAGTGAGGAGGTGGACGTGCCCATCAAGCTGTACTGCAACGGCGATGGTGAGTGGATGGTGCCCATTGGACGCTGCGTGTGCAAGGCCGGCTACGAAGCTGTGGAGAACGGCACTGTCTGCAGAGGTAAGGCCTGCTGCAGTCTGTCAGCTTTGTGCATTTATGTCTCCAGCTATACCTGAAATAAACACATTAGTGATTAGTTGTGGCCCTGGGCTGCTTCGGTGGGGTTTCAATCCAGCTGATTCTGTCTGGATTTTGCATGTTCTTGCCACATTTGAGTGGGTTTCTTCCAGGTGCTCTGGTTCAAAGACTATGCCCATTGTGTGTGTGTGTGTGTGTGTGTGTGTGTGTCTGTGTGGACACCCTGTGATGGATTGGAATCCCATCCAGGGTGTAGTTTCATAGCCTGGTGCAGTGATTGGATGGATAGCAATAAGTCAGGACTTCTGTTTGCCATGAAAGGGAATCATTGCTTCTGCTACATTTTGTTCCAGGTGAACTCTTGAATGGGTAGCTTAGGATCAACTGACCTGTAAAATGAAATAGTTGGACAGTTTAAATCATATTACTCTCAACATATTAACCAAAGACTTGGTGTTGTGGACTTACTGTGTGTGTGGTGAACTTTGGAAGCATTGCTGTAAAATATGCATTTATATATAGTGATACCTCAGTTTGCAACACCTCCTACAGAGTTGATTCCTGATATCTCTCTTTTGTTTTAGCATGTTGAATCATTTATCATAGTTATTTACTATATTCTGAAAATGTTTACAAATATTTTAAAATATATTTTCCTGAATTTTACATTTGTTTTTCATTAACTGCAGTGATTTCTGGCTTTATTTGGTCTTATTAGAGGTATAACTAATCTATTTTGCAATATGCTGCACATTTGCAGTTTTCAAGCTCCATTTATGTAATATACTGTATTACTAACCTCAGCAACCCTCCCCTCCTGGGAATTCTGTTGTGGGACACAGAATCTGTTGTCTACTACAAAAACAAGTACAGTACAAGTAATGGAAAGTGAGAGTCTGGAGGTAGAAATTGTTGCCCAAGGTGAGTCCGGTGTGTGTCGAACAGTCATCAGTTCCCAGCATCAGGTGTCCTATCTGCTGGGAGTTGGTACCCTGGTACAACTTCAGTCAAAGCGGTCCAGTTCCTAAAATGGAAAGGCCCAGAATTTTCTGAATGCCATAGAATAAACGTCCTGTTGCAAGTGACTGTCTTTCTCTGGACCCCACCTGCCCCACCCATGATTGCTCCCAGTCCAACATAGGGCCAGCTTCTTCTAGCCACCATGGGTCACTTGTAACAGAAGAAGGACAGTTGGTGGCAGTTGGTGTCACTGAGTCACTGTGTACAGAAAACCACGCTCCTAATAGCTGACTCAGACCATAATTGTGTAGACAGTGTCTATTAGGCTTTTCATTTGCGTTTGAGTTGCAGAACAGGCAGAAAGTGTTAACTCCATTTGTAATTACTGCCATGGACCCCCCTACTCCCCGCCTAACATTTTAACACTAACATTTAAATACAACGTCCAGTATGTGGACTATCATATACAATTTTTATAAATATGTGCAAATCTCTCAAAGTGCTGCATGTTCACTTTCATTAAATCTGTGACTCACACAAGGACATTATCAAAATGACATTTTTAAAGGTTCAGATATTCATTAGCTTTTACTGCCAGGCCTCGGGATTTGGTTTTATAGGTTTCAGTGCTCGCAATACCAGTTTGCCGCATATTGCCAAGAGTCACAGACCTATTACGGTTTTGCTATGTAACCCCTCATTTAGCTCCTTAAACTCGGCATGAACAACTGGAGAGCTTACATGGTCATGTCTGTGTAAATAAAGTGATGAATAAGTGTTTTCCAAATCAAGGTCTGGAAATAAGAAGGAAATGCTCATGGTTTTCGCTCTGGTTCTGCCTGTGGAAGGATGGTGTAAAGTACTCTTAATACCCTTAATGAAGTTTGTTTGAAATTGTTAGAAGAATGATCAAAAACTGTTTCATGTGATTATTTCCCTTTGTCTTATTGGAAAAGGTCAAGTGAGAAGATCATTAGTCAAAGTATTAATTATTCAGCATGAGGTTTTGTAAGTAAAAATATGTGGATAAAAGTCAAGCTGAGAAAAATAGCATAAGAACCATATTCTATTGTACATTTTATTACAGACTGATTTTCTTATGAGGAGATTCTCTGGGTTCAGGAATTATGTATTTGATCAATTTTGCATTTTGGCCCTGTGTTTGTTTACCACGAGAATGATGATATAATAATTTACATCAAACTGCTTCCATGTGGTTGTCGAACAGCAAAGCCAATATTGGTCATAAGACACATGATAATTGTGGCTGGGCTAAACAAGTAGAAAATTTTACAAAATTGCCACTGTCATATTCTTGGTCATGGTCTAGTCAGGAGAACAGTGGAGCAGCTCAGGAAATCAAATATAGGATTTTTCTTTTTAAATTTTGCAAGATGAAACTGCATTATTTTGTTTTTGCTGTATCACTTTCCTTTAAATAGCGGTATAATATAAATACAAAGTCCAAGCTTGAGAAACGTAAATGACTCAGGTGAATTTTAAGAAATCAGTAATAAGTCGATGCAATAATACCTGGTTTTAACTTAAAAAGATTATCTTTACTATAGAAAATTGTCTTTAACGCCAAATGTAACCTGTGCACATAGAATTGCGTATATTTTGCGTATATCATTTTTCTCAGCCGTTACACTCATCGCTACAGCATTTGCAACCCCAACACATACTTTGCACATTTGTGGTAAAAAGGCCAGAACTGCGAACACGTGAATATAATTTTGATATGCAGGAATGCAAACTGTCAGTAAAACATATACAGCACACTGGTAAAGTACTGTTTTTAACTGCATAAACATTATTATTGGGTTTTTAAGGAATAATACCTTGTGCCTTTCTGCAATACTGTAGACCCACCATCAAAAATAAACACTCATCAGTTTCTGCTACATTTCCTGGATGTTAGACATCCTGTGGTTTTGGGAAGATCTCACTTTCCTTAAGCTGTGTCACATCATCTCACAGAAATGTCCCAGCAGACCTTTATTATTAGTCCATATTTAGTTTGCACAAGTTTGTCCAAGTCTGTTTATGTTACTTATACTGAACTTTACCTTACAATCCATATATATACCAAAGCAGAAACTGTGGTAGGAAACCAGAGCACTTGGAGGAGAACATGCAAACTCTGCGCAGTAAAATCTGAGCAGTTCAAACCCAGACACCCCAGGAGCTACGAGACACCAGCGCTACCCACTGCACTACCGCACCACCCCAAGCACAGACCCGGACCTCAACCACACACAGCTGAGCTGCTGCTCTCCTCACTGAACTGACAACAAGCATTAGAAAGCGACATTTCGACGCGCTCAAAATAAGACAGGCTGCAGGTGCAGCGAGGGCCTGTTTTGTCAGCTGTGTTCTAATGTATTCCTCTAATTATCACCATGTTGTACAATCTTTATGCTCACCGATGACTGCGAATGGTCTGCTGTGAATAAATGCGCAGGCCTTGCCGTCCGCATTCTGGTGCCAAAAAATGGAGCGGTTGATTGCATTGCAGAATTAAATTGGAACGTTTTTTTTCATTTTGTGCTTTTGTTTATTGGACTCCCCCCAATCACTTACGGGTTAATCATATTTTTGATTGCCACTGCAGTCCATGAGAGCAATAAATATTGCTGTTGAAATGCAGCATTTTAGAAGGAGCTCTAGATCTTTCCGTGGTATGGTGTAGCAAGGCACTCGCATCGGTCACTGGACACTTGGGTTTGAACCGCATCATGGTTAAATAGCAGCTAAGGTACTAAGAAGCTAAGCTAGCACTGTATAATATTGTATAGTATATATTGCAATGTTTGTCACTTGACGGAGGCATGTAACAGCCTGAGTTATTACTGTTATTTTGGCTGTGGCCATTTTGAAGATTGGGTGTTAGATGTTACAAACAGGAAGAGCACGTGAGTGGCTGTTAGCCCAGGGGATGCCCCAAGGTCTCAGGAAGCTGTTCCAGATGTGGTGAGGCATGGATCCTGCCCTGGCCCATCACCTCTTCACCAAACACCAGATTGGTCTTGAGGAACACGTCTTCCTGTGCTCCTTTGCATGAGTGTGTCATCGCTTCGTCCACGCCTGGGCTAGCAGCACCACATGTGAGACTCTCAATAGCCCCTCTACATCAGAAAGCAGACGTGCAGACATGTTTGAGGGCAGAGCACCGCACCGGGGGTGGAGCCAGGCAGATGGTGCTTCCTGTGGGACCACCAGATTCTGGGCGGACACAAGCCTTTCGAGGTCTTAGGAATGATCTGTCGGCGAGCACTCTCGAGCTGCTGATCCCGACCCACACGGCTTCAGGCTTTCATCTGAATCCTGATTTATGTCCTGCAAAGATGATCTGCCATCAGCAAAAAGCACTGGAAACAGTCTGGGTAAAGTCTGGCAGACAGATCTGTGTCTGATATGCAAGTTATTCTTAGCGTCCACATTATTTGGTTGGGTCACCTTAACACACACACACACACACACACGTGTGTGTGTGTGTGTGTGTGTGTGTGTGTGTGTGTCTGCTGGTGAAATTCATATTACTGGATGACATGTCAAACATGAAGATCATAGGATCAGTACGTGAATGATGGGCTAGGCTCCCGGGAAATGACCGTAGTTATCCTCTTGGATCCTTTAGAAATGGAGTTTCAGTTTTAAGGTTACGGAAATCCTTCGATTATATAGAAAGTCGAAATTATTTATTAATAGCTCACTGCTTTTGGAAAAGATTATGTCCTGTTTATAAGTATGACTCATTGTTTAAGGAATATGATGACATACACAACATAATGTGTTTCTTTATGGTTTTATAGAGCACTCAACTCAGCAGCCTGACACTGAGCTAGACTTCTTTTTATTGCAAATATGCATTAAATTATTCATCAGACACCTTTGCCCACAGCATTAGGTATACAATAATAAGTGACCAAGCTACCATAATAAAGTAAGCCGGTACAAATAGCTTGATCAAAGGTACTAATTCAGAATTCAAACCTAGCTCCATTAGAAGGTGATGGCTCTCACTGCTGCGCCACCTGCTGCTTAGATAAGACTAGTTTAAAGTGGGGGTTGAGCAAATGTCAATGAGTGCTTCTCTGCCTATAATATTAGGGTCGGTTTAGTATTAATGCATGATGTGGTTATGGAGGAATAAGTGCAAATATGTGCGAGTAATTGCTAAAACAATGGTCAGTTAGAAGAGGACTATTTTGTGCTTTTATTCCCGGTGGATCTGCAAGCAGCCAGTCCCAGAGAAGACGTACTGTCTGATTCGTTGGCCGTGTCTGACAGGCTGCGCTCCGCCGCCATGCATACAAATCAGCATGGCGCTCCGTCCAAGGATAAAGAAGCAGTGTGGAAGAGCTGGTGTTGGGGGCTGCCAACCACTGAGCTCCCCGGCGTCCCCCCTCCTCCTTTGATGGGACGCAGGTGTCCGGTTGTTGTCGGCGTGGGGGCCGCGCTGATCAAAGGCCCCCCGCACCTCTGCCCTCGTCCGTGAGGAGGTATCAAAGCCCCGGGCCCCCACAGCGCTCCCCTGCTGCTGCTTCCCTCATTTTCCCAGTCATGGTGCTGGAAACTGTCATTGTCAGTAATCCCGAGGCAGACGGCATTTCTTAATTTTTACTTACGTTCGAAATGTTTTTACTTTGTCTCTCATGGTGACACACCACTCACCCCACCATGACACATATATCAGGTTCACTACTGACACCGGAGGCAGTGGGTGGAGATTGTACTAGGACGGAGGTTAAAAGCCGACTGCAGTCGCAGAGATGGCCGACAGGATGGAATGAATGAGGGCTCGCAGGAGCTGCCACAGAGAGGCCTGTTCGAGACCCCCTACTGTTTACGGCAATAGCTCGTTGTAGAGCTCACAGCAAACTCTTTGCTGCCAGCAACTGTGACTGACACAAAACAGCGGGCACACATATTGCATTTATCACATTCCTCTGACATATGTTCTCTTTATTATTATTGTTATTGCTTTTTGTTTTTAATAGGTGCAGACATCAATGAAATGGCATCTTACTCACTGTTTCTTAAATATTGTGAGAATTGTTCTCATTATTTTTCTTATTGGCTTCTGCAAAGCAAAAATGTAAAAAATTATAGGCCTTTCTGTGGGATTGGCTACAACTATGTGGGAGTGGCCCTATAGTGTGTGGGAGTGGTTATAGCCAAGTGGGAGTTGCACTTTTGGTATTTGGGAGTGGTTACAGTCTTATGGGAGTGGCACTTAGTATATGGGAGTGGTTACAGTCATGAGGGAATGGCACTTTTTGGTATGGGGGAGTGGTTACAGCCAGGTGGGTGTGGTACTTTCGTATGTGGGAGCAGTTACTACTATGTACAGTGGCAGTGTAGTGTCTGCAGGAGTGGTTACAGCCATGTGGGGGTGGGACGCTGGTCTTCAGGAGTGGTAGTCTAGTTTGTGGTTGTGGCTCCAGGTCTGCTGCTCTGGGGAACAGCTAGTTACTGAATTTGATTTATGTTTTGCTGTATATGTTATTATTCTTCATAAAGATGTTTCCATATGGTTCTGTAACTGAAACATATGGAAGGCGATTATTACACTGTTATTATTGCACTGTATTTGTACACCTGTGTCCAATGCACCCTACAAATAGTTATCCATTTACATAACCTGTAAATTTGCAGTTTCAGTTCAGAGCAAATATTATGATGAAGGGTTCTAAAGGAACTGTAGGACTGAAATCTAGGACCTTCTGATTACAAGGTGACAGCCTTAAATACAACACTAACTCCTGAGCATCTGCACTGCAGTCAAGCTGTGTCATATACAGCTGGAGATGGGAACCAAAATTGTGTTCAGTCTATATAAATTGTTAAACCTATGAGGAAACTGTGGGATTTTTTTTTATTTTTTATGTTCCTGATAGTGTTTCAAAAGACAGCAGGAGAGATAAAGATCCCCCTCTGCTTCATGTTTAGCTGTAAATTTATTCCCAGAAGGTTTTTCTGAAGATAAATCCTTGAATGGGGAAATGCATTATCTGTGTTTTAAGTAATACCCTAAAAACTCAGGCAGATTTTGGTTGTGGTCAGAATACATTTGGCTTTCATCATAATTCCCTCTTCTGCATGATTCCTCCATATTTCTCCTCCCAGTATGGAAAGAAGTGGATCAGCGCATGCTTCTGTCCTCTGGTCTCCTGCGTAGGTCTGGATCTACAGTAGTTCCTGCTGGTCAGGGGCGATGACACCTCTTGATCAGTGTGTCTCTCCAGTTCAGGAAGCATCACTGACCACAAGCACACGATCAAAGTCCTTCAGTACGGCATCAATGCCAGACAGCTGGATGTGTTTTCTCCTCCTGGGCAAAGAGTTAACATGTCTTTCCAAAGTGGGGGGGGGGGGGCACTGTTAGAAAACTTGTGGCCATAATTTGTGAGACTTTTCAGTGTTCAGTGTCTCAAGCACTTAGCTAACTTTTCCTTCAGAAATTGATTATAAATGTTAAATATTTTAGGACTTTGAAGACTTGGCCAGGAAACAGCAAATTGCTGTCAAATTTAGCTGACGCCTTTGTTCAAGGCAACTTATATTGTTAGCTGTGCTCTACCTAAATTGCTACTAATATTTAATTTAACAAGCACAGTTTAAATCTTAAGAAAAAAGTCTACTCCCTCACCATATATGAACACACGGAAAGTTTTTTTTAAAGCTCTAAATTCCCTTAGCTGACACATTTTTCCAGTTCAAAATATTAAATGTACAATTATTCACTCATTCGTACAACAGCATCATTTGTATTACTGTAGCCTTAAAGTGACTGCATTTAATACATAAGCATTGCTAGCGCTTTTGAAGAGGTGAATGGCCCAGAAAGCAACTTCTGTAGAAAGGTGGAAAGAAAAAATAATAAAATATATATACCAAACTTTATTGCCCCATGTGTACAGTGCCATTTGTGTGTCATGTATGTGCCGTCTGTTTATCATGTATAATTCCTTCCTCCAGCACCCACCCCTCCACCGTCATCCCACCCCACCCCTTTCCTGTGTGGGTGTGTGTGTGGGTGACTCCACCTGAGGAAACCCCCAGAAACATGCGAACTACATGCAAGTTAAGCAAGATTTTAAAATACACCAAGCAGCCCACACACTTTGAGACAGCAGCACTACCTGCTGCACCGCCATGCCGTCCTGTATTCGCCCCCAGTAAAAATATCAGGCTACTCAAATATTAGTGCTTTTTGTTCTAGATTATTTAGCCCTCAAACCAGTTCGATACAGGTATGCTGGATCCCTGTTGCGATTGGCTTTCTCTGCTTTGTGAACAGCTACCCAAGCACCTCCACAACGTGGAGAAGATGCAGTACACGCTGGCCATGCCCCTGCTGGATGGCGGTGGGTTGCCATTGGCCTTCTCCATCTGTCCTGGTCCTTGTCTGCAGGTTGGCCTTGTGTTGAAAGGCTTCCCATCTGGCGCCCTGCAAACACGCTGCCTAATTAACCTCTATAGGGGAGCGAGAGCAGCCCCTTCAATAAGAAGCCCTTTTCAGCGTCCGAGTCACGGCTTCCTTTACGGTTGTGGAATCGGAGCCCGCCTTTGCTGGGACTCGTGCACCAAATGCAGACGGCGTTCCGGCTCAGCACTCAACGTATGGGAGAAAATCGAGTTCCCCATGAAAAGGAAACGCTCTCCGCAGCGGGGAGGCGGGCAGCATTGTCATGTAAATAGTGTGAAAATACCAACGTTCGCTGTGCGGAGCTGAACTGAATGAAGCGTCTGTCCACGCTTCCTGAGCTCGGCTGAAATGGACTCTTTTCATGTTTATATGTAAATGGAGGCTGTACTTTAGCAGCGGGTCTGTTTAAAAGCCATAGAGAAAGTCCACCTGCAGGCTGGTTTCCACTTTCCACATGCTTGTCTCTGTCAGGGACGGCTGTGATTGTTCAGCTTGCTCCTGCTGGGCACTTCTTCCCCCCGGAGAAACCAGGGCTGATGTGTTGCACAGCTGAAGAAAAATAATCATAATAATAACAACACTAGTAGTAGCATTAGTGGCAGTACCACTTTCAAAGGTTTGATAGCAAGATCATGGACAAATATTCTAACGTGATAATAAGATGCACAATGTAGCAATAGTTTTCTGGTAATGTGCAGGTTTTCCAATGTGGTTGAATGTCCTACTGTTAGTGGTAATAAATGTACAGGTGAGTCCGCTTTGGTGGATATGCGTGGGACTGGATGTATCAGGAATGTGAAGTATTTGCTTAGCCATAGTCAAGTTTTAGATGCTACAAAACACCAGGTACAAAAAAGCACAATGGATATGCAAACATTCTTGTGAAGGTGTAAATCACTCAAAACAATTCCTCCAAACTGAGGACTTTGTCGTTTCTTCACAAATGAGTCCGTTACACAGCACCGCATTGAACTTTTACGTCCAACTTGTGAAGTAACGAGGAAGCCGTAAACCAGCAACTTTTTTGAATTGTTTTATTATAATAAACTGTGTTTTGTTACTAAATCCTTGAAAGTGGGTAAACATGCTTTAGCGCGAAAACATCAAATGCGACAAGTTCTCTCATCCAGGCCGCAGTTGGTAGCCAGTTTGCAGTCAGTGGTTTATGTGGCGTAGTTCGTGGTCGTCATTCTCGCCACTCCGGGATGCAGTCCACGACCAACACAGCCCTAGTCAGACATAAACAAGAAACTTAGAGCAGGACCAGCGGCTGAATAGCATGATATGTGATAAACATAGAAATATAGACTATGGGACTGGAAAATTTTATCTAGAAAAGCAAATTATCAACTTATCCGAAACTGTGTCCCTTTCATGTGAATAGACTCAAACTGTACTGTGGAGACCGTATCCACTAAAGCGAATTGTCCACTTATCCAGTGCCCACTTCGGTGGACTCCGCAGCAATCACTTTTCTACAGGTCATACTGAGGACTAGAATGGTCAGTATTACAGGTGACATTTAAATATGAGTGCTGCTTTCCACATGTAGTTTTTGGATTCTTCAGCCTGTTGAGGTGTGGATGCTTGGGGTGTACAGAAGAGGACAACGTGTGAGGGGTGCAGCAGCAGGGGAAGGCTAGCTCTGCCACAGCAAAAGACCACAACATCACTTGGGTGTTTGTTTTCAGGACAAGAACTCACACGAGTACCCTCACCCCCACACCCTATTGACGGAGGGGCTCCGTGGCAACTGTTCAGCAGTCACTTGTCAGGTGCTTGTCCTCCCTGTCGCTAAGGACAGCACTTTTCTGTGCTGCCCCAGGGGGGCTGAAACACCCAAGCAGATCCAGGGTGCAACCTGCCCCTTCACTAAGGCACAAGCTACTGCAGCTGAAAGTGTGGAGCTGTAGGTTATGTACAAATTATGAAAGCTTACAACTGTTTAACCAGTTACAAAGCATGATTCTTACTGGATAAATTCAGGGAACAAGTACCTTGTTCAAGGCTAACACAGCAGGAGTAGGACTTGAACCAGAAAATTTAAGCTATAACCATGACACTACCTGCTGTCCCTTAAAACCCTCATCTCGGCTGGGATGCCAGCCCACAGCTTAGAGGTTTAGTGCCTCAGCCTCTCGATTCAGCATCTAACATAGTTGATCTCATGACCCCTGATTTGCAAGACCACTGTTTATCTACGGAGCTGGGAAGCTTACAATAGCTGAACACTTCATCCTCAGACCTTTAACTTCACCTTCCTTCAGAATCAGTTACTACTGTTAGCCTGAGTATGTAAACATAATTTAAAGAAATGTATACGTTTGTGAAATATGGTACAGATCTATGTGATGTTTTATGTCTTTGATGCATGTTTTATATGCCCATAGCAGTTTTTAGTTCAGCGGTGCTGTACTGTTGGATAATGTGTATATAGGGTTTTGGTTTTAGGTCTTCCAAGAAAATGAGGGAGTTATCAGTTTGACAGTGAAACTTTGAGAAGGGTTGCCATGGTGATGTGGACCTTACTTATCCCTGGTTTTTCTTGCATCTTTTCAGGCCCCTCAGGGAAGAATGGGGGAGCCTAATTTCGCTGGTCCCTGGGGCTGGGTTTCAACATGGTTCACTATTCAATTAGCATCGATTAGAGCAAATTAAAGAAGGGCCCCGTGTCACTCAGTGTCACTTCCCAGGCTGGGCTATGGGTACGAGAAGAAGGGGGAACTAAGGGAAGGGAAGCTAAACTTGACTTTGGTGTAGAAACATGAGCTCTTAATCATCAACCTAGACCCATCAGAGCATTTCTCTATATAGAGGCACAGTATGATGTGTTTAACTGAGGAATGATATTTCCCAGTCTGAGCTGGTGATAAAGAATTTATATATGTTTATATATATAATGTATAACACAAAACTCATATTCATTTCATTAGCTACTGGAATATGTGAATGTGTTATGGCTAGAAACTACAGAATGTTTACGTTTTGCCGCAGCTACGTCATTTCTGGGGGTGCAGTTGGACAGGAGGACTGATGATCCTTTTAGCCCAGCTGAGTATCTCACGTCAAAACAGCTCTTTGGGTGAAATTTTGGCCAACAAAACAAATACAGTAGGCAGAAATATGGCTTTGAAATCTAAGCTTTACAATTCATAAAGGCTGGTCGATTGACTTGGCTTGGAATTTCAGCTTGTGACTGCATCTGTGCGTGTGTGTGTGTGTGTGTGTGTGTCTGTGTGTGTCTGTGTGTGTGTGTGCGCGCGTGCAATAGCAGCAGCTACCACATCTCCAATATGAGCTGGATTTTTCTCTTTTGAAGGCGGAATGGATTTTATACCTCGAATCCCAGCAGTCGAACCAAATCCCCTGGTTGGAATTGATTTAATCTGCAGTAAACTCACACACAGGAGGGAAGGCTGGAATGTGAAACAGAGCTTACTGGGTTCATATCCACAGTCTTCTTTTCTTAGGGCCTGGTGTTTGCCACTATGGGGGTGCTGATCCCAATACTGCACCTGACCCCTTGCCTGCCTCAAACCACACACCCCCTTTCCACAGTGGTTTGAAATTTAAACACATTTCCATCAGTTTATTTAAATAATACACATCATATATACAGTTTTTCCTGTTCAGTGATAGCCTGGTACAGTCCTTCAAGAGTAGAAATAACTGGAGGCAACTGTGCTGTATGGTTTTGTGAGGACAGCTGCCTGTAGGTATGTTTGTTTTGTTCATTATCTGAAATTTCAATTGACAGCACCCTACAATCAGCATTTATATTTACTCATTCAGGAGCTGGAAGTATAAGCCTGGTTAGTGTGTTCGAAAAGATGCTTGGACCTTGGAGTCCACACGTGGGTTCGCTGCACCTGCTGTCAAGCAAGGTTGTTGATTGTTAGCTTCAAGGTGAAGGTGGGGGGGGGGGTGGGTTTACGAACACAGCGTCCGTGGGACGGAAGTAGCAGGGCGCACTTATGTGTGTGTGTGTGCGTGTGATTGATGGCTGGGCGTGGCCAGGTCTCAAAATTCATCTTTCCAAGACATCATTTCAGCACAAAGCAACAAACATCCTTATGTAAACGTTAGTCTTTTTCACGAGCAGACAAAGCACTTTAGATGCAGTTTTTTGGTATGGTTTAGTTTACTCAACGTTTGGTTTGTACATCAAAACTTAAAGGATATTCCAGAAGACAGTGCGATTTCCATCAGCCCCACTCGAGGGGGACAATCAGCGCTGCTATGTGTTCGCCGGACCCCAATGACTGGATCAGTCCCGGTAGGAGTCTTCCTGAGCTGGTTGCCCCCAGTGATTCTGACAGCTCGGCAGGGTCCTAGGGAACAATATCGACATCACAGTAAACCAGCTACTGCCACCTGTCAACAGAAGTGGAGGAAGCAGCAGATCAACATACATCCTGCGTACTCTGCACCAAGTCCAACTCAGGTTCCCCACAGGAACGTCCTGCATTCCTGCTGTCAAGTCAGCTGCCTACTACATCTGCTCCATATAATCCCTACGCAATGCTCTACCCGATCGATCCCTTGAGTCAAATTGTTTTGTGAAAAAACACTGCACCTGGATGACCTCAGACAGTCTAGTACAATGATGTCAGGACTTTCTTGATCACTGTTATTTATGCACAGCATTTTGATCTGTTGGGAGCGTGGACTGCACCTTTGTGGTGTTATTCCTCTGTAGGTGAGTCATCACAAACAACAACATAAGGACTGGTGAAATGTGGGGTTTGCAATTGGCTCTGCGTTGTGCTGCCACGTACCATAGGATGCACGTGCATGCAGTACATCTCTGTTCCGGAAGGCTCTTTGATATGTGCCTATGAGTTTGCATGTTTGGTTCATCCCGGCATGATGCTCAGCTCCCTGCTGTTTGTCACAAATTCCTCCTCGAGCCCCTGTATAAAGTGGAGTCCTGAGATTCATTCAAAAGCCAAGACTAAAATACTTTCCCTAATGAAGACAGCAAAAAAGATGGCTTGGATAATCTTACTAGATGATTAAGTACAATTCATGCCTTTATTCGTGGGCAATTTTGAGTTGGCTAATTGCCTTCTTACTGAAGTGATTGAATTAGTGGACAAAGGCTAGTCCCATCTTTAATTCCCAGGCTTTGTGATGCTCTGTTGAAATTCAGCCCAAATCAGGGAAAAAACAAGTTGAATTATGTGATCTGCAGACAACACAGATGGTTAATTACTCCTTAGCTTTAATTATTGATTTGCTTAGCGGATGGTGTCGTCCTCGCAGACTTGTTAGGCGCTCATGTTTCTACAGTAATGAGGCCAGTTCCTTTTAACCGTTGGCCCTCAACCCTTGTTGTTAGACCTGGAGAGAGGGAATGGTTTGAGGGCTGCTTATTTGGAAGTGGTAGAGGTGGGATTTGGGTACCTTTGGCATGCATGAAGAAAAGAAGTGTGTATCTGTTATTATTCTCAGCAAAATATAGTCAAGTATCTAAAAATTGTGAAACAGCTTTCACGATAACAGTGAAAAGTGTGAGGACACCTGGATAACACGTGTATGGGATGAATTGGACGGCGAAAGCAAAGCGACACACACGCGTCTTACGTTTCTGGGAGCTGCTGTAGAAGAGCTGGGAAGACACAGACTCCAAGACTCATTTCCTCATTCGACTGGTTTGCCATCTTGAAAGAAACTAGTTTATTCCAAGTGTACTCAAACGTTTGACTGGTACCATACATTGGGGCAGATGTTGCAACATGTTTAATTCTGTTTCTGATATTTTTTATATTACTCACCAATGGTTAATATATATGCGGTGCCCAAAGAAGTAAAGACCACCGAGTTGCCGCTAACTGTTGCCTTCCCTCCGACCACAATCGAGGCTGCTGTAGCCGCCTGAAACAGAAATGGCCCATAATGTGTTTTTTATAAATATGTGCATTCGGTCTATTGTAATGTTACACCGATACCCTGATATCTGAGCTCCTAGTTTCCAAGTTCCCGATATAACAAGCAGTATATGTTAATACCCAGATCGGTATCCGAGCTGAGAATTTCTGGCATAACAAGCGATATAGTGAAGGAAAGCCGAAGCACATCGGAGTACTGCTGGAAATGGAGGTAAATACAAGTGTGAAGCCGTGTGGCACCAGCACCTGTGTTCAGTCTTTGCCTCGCGTGGCCCGGGTTCAGACGCAGTGTCCTCTTCGTCATTTTGGTCACTTCTGTTCAGACAGTAAGTCCCCCAGTAACAGTTCACTACAGTAACATCTATTACAGTCGGTACATTTTATTGTTCTTCTGTTTTATACTGTTTTTATTTGCTTAGATAAAAAGTAACTGCATATAAACTCACAAATGCATATTAATTACCTCTAAGTATTTGGAAAATTGGTAACTGGTGTTTAAAGTATTCTTTAACAGGCTGAAATAGGTATTTTACAATGTTGAGGTTATTTTGAGGAAATAATTTGGGGTTTCTTGGATGAACTCAGAACAAATCATAATTTTCCTTGCAAGGAATAATGGAAATTTCTTCCTGATATCCAAGTTTGCGGTATTTAAGCGATTTCTAGGAAACAATTACACTCAGATGCCGGGGTAGAGGTGTATATTTGCGTTTAGGTTTGGCACGGTAAAGATGTAATTTGGTGCCGAAGAGGGAAGGTCTCCCAATTTCTTCCCTGCCTTTGATAGCACATAAACAGACATGACAGCATTATTCAGGCCCCTTCCCTCCCAGCTGCGGCGTCTCCTCCCTTTGTCCCGGTGAAAACGCGGTAATGGTCGAATCGCCCACCTAATTAGCCACACTCCTCTATTGGCCACACAGGCCTCTGTTCTCACTCACGTTCTCATTGTGAGACAGCGCCCAGAGAAGCAAAGACCACCAGGTTGCCACTAACTGTTGCCTTCCCTCTGACCACAATCGAGGCCGCTGTAGCCGCCTAGAACAGAAATGGCCCAGTGCCTCTCTTGCTTTGGTGAGCTTTTTTTGTTGGGGTGACAAAACCTCTCATGTCTGTATCCTGCCTTTCCGGAGCTTTTCTCTTTCTTGCTTTGAATCCTTCCATCCCCCTCCACCCTCCACCACCCATACTTTCCCAATTTATACACAGGTCACTATTTTTCTTTCCTGTCTTGTATTCCAGTTGCTTTCGTATTAAAGATCTGCTGTAAATATAGCAGAGCTTAATGAGTCTGTTGCTGCGGTGGGATGTGAATAGTATTACACTGCCGAGGTAGAACCCGTGTTGGATTTGACTCGGGGGGGGGTTACAGGATTTGCTGGATCAGTGGGGCTTTGCAAAATGGTTAGTTCATAACTGGCACTTTAAAAATATAATTCCAGGTAACAGTTTTTGCAGGGAACATATTCTGGTAAACAGTACAGCCACTTCCCTAAATCAATTCTCATTCCTTTTTTGTTAAATGTAACATTTTGTCAGAACTCTCTTGGGAACATACCAATGCCGATTTTAAATCTTTTCTTTTTTAAAAAAAAAAATTGCTTAGCAACAGAATAGGACTGGGTGAAAACAGTATATAGACAGTATAAATATAGTGAGAAAGTGCAGGCCTGTACAGATACAGGGTAACCCGGCTTACAAAGATATTTTGTCACCGAAAAACCTTGCTTAAGGTGAATTCTTGTAAATCAAAGAAATAATTGCCATTAGATCTAGTGGTAAAATTTTTATGTGTTTCTGAGCTCCAAAATTGATACCATAACACAAAAAATCATAACACAACCGTAATATTTTCCTCCCTAATTACTCAATAATACTGTATGACTGTTTTTGTTCAGCTCTCTTAGCTAATGCACAACATAAACTAAGTAGAACATCCATCCATTACCAGTAACCACTTAATCCTGGTCAGGAGCCTATTCCAGAACTACTGGGCGCTAGACTACACAGCTATGCCCTGGATGGGACACCAGTCGGTCGTGCAGCGGGCACACATGCACACACACTAAGGGAGATTTAAAGTTACCAGTTAACCTGAAACACATGTCTTTGGACTGAGGAAGGAAGACAGAGAGAGCATGCAAACTCCACACTGACTGCCGTCTATTCAAACCCAAGCCCAAACAGCCCAGGCGCTGTGAGGCAGTAGCACTACTTGCTGCGCCACGTGCAATCCTGAAACCAATCAGTAAAGGCAAAAGATACTGATGAATCCAATCCAAATGAATTCACACTCACTGAATAAGCTGATTTTGCTTGGATAGTCCACGGCAACCGAAATGTCATCTGATGAAACTAGCAAACAACGAGTAATGGCAGTTGATCATTTAATGTAACACAGGCCAAAGTATAAACTGCGAAGAAATCTGACCACAGAAGACTACATTGTAATTCTGGAATTAAAATGTAATCCTTGTAAATATGAAGAAGTGCTCGATAAGCCGAAGAAAGAGGTATTAAGGGGTATTAAATGAAAGTTCTCGTAAAGCCCAGTTCTCGTAACACAAACTGGTGCATCTCGGGGATGACTTTGCACAGGACAGTTCAAAGGGCTGCTGTTTAAGAGGGTCGGTCACATAGCTCTGCCTAAGAACATCCCCAAAAGTGACCTGATGCTCCAAAGTTCAGTAAATTTATTGTGCAGGTCAGTTATTAACTTTCTTTGTAATAAGTGACAGTTCATAATTTCAGTCAATCGCACAGAAAGAGAGGTCGCTTACAGCGTCTCACCCACTCCTTTTTTCATAAATTATAACATTTAGTCTGCACTTCCATGGGAAATGTACCATTGCCGATTTTTCTTTTTAAAACAAATGATTGAAAAAATATTGTAGCTACAGAGTTTGACAGTTATGTGCTTTTGGACTGGAAAACCTGGACTTCATTTACAGACCGTAGCAATAAGCTAAGCCAAGTTAAACATCCACCTCCGTTTTAGCATCACAGAACATGCATCAGTCATTTTAAAGCCGTGTCCTTATGGATTCCACTCAACTTACCATGTAAACACCCACTCAGAATTATGTTATTATTTCTGTTTGTATGAAAGAATCCACTCCATACTGTATGGTTGTGGTCCAATGTAATATTGTGGTATAAGCTGTAACTGCAGTGGTAAATTAACATTTTGACTTTGACTTACAATATGCATGGCAGCATCCAGTAAGCAGTAACTGTGTTTTTATTAATTTTTACACCCTATTTTGTGGATTCCAGCCTCATTTCGCAATAGTAACCAACAACTCATTGCATGACCCTGGTGTTCAGCACACAGTGGGATGAGCTTTTGTGGGCCTCTCACTGCTGCCAACTCAGAATGCCGTTTTGGCCATCGAAGGTCTGAGAAAAAGACCATGCCAAGAATAATATATATTTTTTGCAAGACCGCTGCAGCAGTGGGCGATTTATTAATTGTAGGTTTATTATCTTTTTTCCCCTGCATGCCATATTCTGTCTTAAAAGTTTAAAATCGGCCATTTTCTCGTTCAGGGTGCTTCTAGCAAGTGGGGATCATTTGAAGGCATAACTGTGCCTCCTAGTGTGTTTCCAGAAGAGATTCCTCTTTTACGCATTCAGCTAAGAGAGGAAGGTGTCTTCCAGAAAGACAGGCACGCACTGGTGAAGTGATGGAGGACAATGCCCAGCCAGCCTCTCCTGTTTCCACCCTGGGCCTGCAAAGTGGGCCAACTGAAAGCATGGGAGAGCACATCCTCGCGATAATCGAATCATGACTCCGTCACAGCGGCGTGACCCTGGTTAGAGCAAAAAAAGCCTTTTGTAAGTCTAGCTTCATTTGTCTGGGGAAATTAATTTTGCTATTGAATTAAAGCCAGGACTCGAAGATTCTGGAATAGAGAGGTAATTGTGCTTCGTAGCTGCTATTCATGCACGTCGGCAGATGATTTATAGCAGGAGCAGCGTTGCTGGTTTAGACGGTAGATTTAGTGGTAAGGTCTCCATGCTACACAATGTCCGTACTGCAGCTCTGATTAAAGCTGACAGCTGAAAAAGCCATAGATGACAGCTGAATAGTAGACAGATGCAGCAACGGTTTGGAACTGAGACTGGGATCACTGAGGTAGGTCAGGATGTAGTTTGGCCCCCAGTGTTTCAGCCATGGATGTCTGCCATGGAAAGTTCTGGCTAAAACTATTATTATTATTATTATTATTATTATTATTATTATTAATATTATTGCAGTTCTATGAAAAGTAGTACCGGGTAAAGACTGTGGAGTAGTACTGGGCATGGGCTTGCATTCTGAGAAGCCACTGTCAGATTTCAAGTCCATGTCTTCAAACCACCACTGTTGAAACAGGCTTGTTCCTGGGTGTGAGTCGGCCCTCCAGGGAGGGGTGTTATATTTGTGCTACTGGACGAGCCCCAGAACTGTGAGCCCCGTTGATGGGAGCCAGTGAGGTTAGAAAAGGCTAAATCTGTCTGTTTTCTAGTGGGCAATGTGCCTGGATTTCTTCATTTATATTTTAAGCTGAGGAAGCAGAAACGAGTACGTATGGCGGCCGTTGCTCTTATGAGCGAAACACATCACTTTACAGTGTGTTGATGCCATTTATCTATCTTTCCATTCATTCAACCATTTTCTTTGACAGCTTTATCCTGGTCAGGGTTGCAGTGGTCCAGAACCTATTACAGCATCATCAGGCATCAGTCTCTGAAACCCTGGACCATCACCAGTCCATCTGTGTGCGTTGATGGTGCTTTTGTGAATTTAAAAATGCTGGTTGAAAGTGTTAGAGAAAGTGAATATCTGCAGTATGTTATAAGATGTAAAACATCATTTTCTTTTGTTTTTAATCCACAGCAATTTAATAAAGTGTATAAATGGCACTTGGTGTTTTGCTTGGGTAATTCAGGGTTCAAAGGTACAACAGCAAACTCCCTCATGGGACTTGTTGTGGCAACATAAAGTTTCCACTGTGTCACAATAAATGTGAATCTTAAAATGTAAAAGCCATGCTGAACAGTTTAAATGATCTCGCTGTTACAAATGAATTTTATTTCAGCTTGGTTTTTTATTTGTTTGTCTGGACTGTCGCAGACATGTTGCATGTGCATTGACCAATCCGCTTGTTGTTGCAGCTTGCCCCTCCGGCTTCTTCAAACCAGCCCAGGGGGGTGACTCATGTCGGCCCTGCCCCATCAACAGCCGCACCACCAGCGAGGGGGCTGCCAGCTGTGTGTGCCGGAGCGGTTACTACCGCACAGACTCGGACCCCTTCC
Organism: Arapaima gigas; assembly: GCA_900497675.1. Classification (NCBI taxonomy): domain Eukaryota; kingdom Metazoa; phylum Chordata; class Actinopteri; order Osteoglossiformes; family Osteoglossidae; genus Arapaima; species Arapaima gigas. The sequence goes on along the minus strand of UFQX01000379.1, from coordinate 359,825 downwards.
AGATGCCCTGCACCAGTACGTATCCCATCTAGTGCTGTCCTGTTCACCATAATGCTGGACATAATAGGAACAAAGGTCCCCTAGGCTGCACTCTTATGACCCACCATAAATATTGCAGCCGTTTAGACCGCTCCTATGCCAAGTCCATCCAAGCAGTGCATGGTCGCGGTTGGCCCGACCCAGTTGGTGTGTTTCATCTATTCATATGGCAGCGCCCTCCAGAGAGTTAGTGGACTGGACTGTGCGGCCGGGAAAACTCCCCTGCCTTTGTAGTTAGTTGAAAGGGAAGGCCGAGGAAAAAAAACTCATTTGAGCGGTCTCAATAAAGAGATTTGCATAAAACGAGCCTCCCCAGAAGAGGAGCCGTTTTGAATAAGAAAACGGGATTACTTTGCCGGTATTAATCTCAGTGGGCTCGCTGTGATTAAAGTGAGAAAATTAGCACATTTTAGCATTCTCCTTCTCGCGGCTTTCTAATGGTAGGCACCGCCCGTCGTTTTAATTCACCTCACAGAAAAGCAGTTGTTTATAAACAGTGACATGTTGAAAAACCTAAATGGACACCAGGCAAGCCAAAAATGAATAGGTGAGTGGGTTCACAGACAGATTCATACAGACAATATGCACACATTGCACTTTTATTATTCGTGGTAACGCTACAGCAGCTTGACCTTCTGCAAAAAATGCCCCCCTTTTAAATAATTCTACCTGGGGTTCACCTGAATAGAACAGAGATCTTCAACAGACATGAGTATTTTTAAAAGGCCACAAGCCTGAATTCAGAACCTGCCGAACTCTTCATGTTTAACAGTTGAAAGTTCCATATTAGGAGAAGATGTGGCTGGGTGAGTTGGGTGAGGTTTACCAAGCCATTATAACAGCCATTTTAATTTTAAACAACAATTATGATCACAGCTGCAGTGGATTCCCAGGTTACGAACCCAGTTGGGACCAGAAAACTATTAATCACTCCTTCAGTTCACAACTCAAAAGTCACTTGTACAACTAAATTTGCAACTAAGTCAATAAACTGACATTCTGTCTCTGCCTACAATGTTGTGGCAACTGCTGATCTTAAATCTCAGATTTAAAAAAATCTAGATTAAACATTCCTAAAATTATCCTCTTTAGGTTCTGTAAAAATTTTGGCTGTAGCTATAAAAAAAAAAATAATATGCAAATCTGTTCATTTTAACATTTTTATTATGATATATTACAACTGACTTAAAGTAACTGAATAGAGAAATGCATTATCTCCAAAAACTCCAATTCAGTGCACATTGCTGACCGTAGCGGCCAGTTGAATTTATGTGGCTCCATGTACCTATTCTGTTGACTTCCCACTAGGAACACAAATACAAATTACTTTTACTCTGCTACAAACATAAATTTTAGACAATAGATAAGATAGTCAAGAAAATGCGGGAACGAATGAATGAATGAAGTCAAAAATATTCACGCCTTCAAATTTGCATAACGACTTTTGTAAGCTGGTGTACAATGTGAAGAAAACAGTGCAGGAAGAAAAGGGCAGGGTTTCAGTATAGAGTTTTTTTCTTTTTTTTTAGAAAAAAAGGTGTGAAATAAAAAATCTGTCGCACTGGAACATGGGAAGTTGGGTAAACTGGGGAAAGAAAATGTGCCAAACTTGAGGGGGAAAAAAAAAAACTGTGGACATTTTATTTTACATAACCATGGAAACGGTACTTTCCAAAACACGAAGAAGAAAAGATTCTACATTATCATGCTGTCACACTCCTTGGACCCCATTTCTGCCGCCAACATTTCCATCGCAGATTTCCCGGCCTGGCTGAATTATTAAATTAGCATTGCTTGGGTTGTACTTAACACATGCATTCTGCTTCAGGGTTCTGTTAAGGACTTCCATCACTTAGATTCTCAGGTATCTCCTCAGTAGGAGGTGGACACTGTCCAGCCTATTTATGTCAATAATTCCTCTTGATCCTTTGGTCAGTATTCATAAATTCCTCTTTTAGCACCTGTCTCTGTAAGTAGAGTCATAATAAATTTTCCTGAATTTGGGAAAAGCCTTTGAAATTAAGAATGATGGCCTTATCGTTGACATAGTGAGACCGTAATTTTGGTTAAGGGATACAGAGGTGTGGACTGACCGAAAGGACAAGTTTTGAGATGTCGGCTTTGAGGTGAAATGGCAGCGGTGTAATGTGACCTGTTCTGTCCACGCGAGATGGATAGACTGACTGCGGATGGTCCTCTTCTGCAGCTGTCCCCTCAGCGCCGCGCAATGTCATCTCCAGCGTGAACGAGACTTCCCTGACGCTGGAGTGGACCCCACCGAGGGATTCGGGCGGCCGAGACGACGTGGTCTACAATGTCATCTGCAAGAGTTGCGGTGCGGGGCGCGGCGGATGCACTCGCTGTGGCGATAACGTGCAGTTCACACCTCGCCAGCTGGGCCTCAGAGAGCCACGTGTGCACATCAGTGACCTGCTGGCACACACACGCTACACCTTTGAGGTGCAGGCCGTCAACGGCGTGTCGGACCAGAGTCCCTACTCGCCACAGTTCGCCTCTGTGAATATCACCACCAACCAGGCAGGTGAGTATGGTTACAGATTCGTTTGGTTGACGGCAAGAGTCCACGGCCAGTGGTGCCATAATTTACCCGTTGACCAAATACACATGTCCGTACTGTCCATGTCATGTCCATCAGTTTGCTATATGCGATGGGTCTTTTCTTGAGGGTGAAGGGCAACCCTGTCAGAGTCCAACAATTAGCTGGTTATGGAAAACAGCAGCATCAGGTTGGAGTAAAAATTCAACCAGCATGCTGGCACAAATTATTAGAATAGAATTTCAGAAATTATCTCAGATGGGTTTCAGGCCTGCTTTTGGCTGAGTTGTGGGCAGTCTCAAGGGTACACTTGTTTTAGATTCAGTGGGAGATGTGCAGCTTGATTGCTTTCAGCTGACAGTCCTTCACATGTGATAAATACAAGGACTTACAGGGACTGTACTTCAAACCCAGAAAGTTTTGGAGACAGATTGTAAATAGGGTATATAATAATTTGAAATGATGCTTCACAGGAGACCAGAAGAGAAGAAATAGATCAACCCCAAATCTCAGTAACAACTTGTCTATGTCACATTATATCGAGCAGATCGGCCAACAAATGGAATATTTGTATTAAAAACATGTAAATCGAGTGCGTGTAAAGCGTGGGTTAACTGCACATGTAAAGAATTTGATTATATCTGCTAGAAACCCAGCTTGTCTGAAAACACAGGGATTGGAAGTTTGAGGCACGAAAGCGGTTTTTGTGGAACAATAAGCAAAAATATGAAATATCTGGGTCCAGTTGCAGAATGCTTGTAGAAGACAGAAAAAGTGAGGATATGAGTTGTGCCTGTGTGGTTCCCACTACCCAGCATGGCGGTGGCAGCGTGATGGTGTAGGGCTGCTTTTTTTAGTTGCTCTTCTTTTCCAAGTCCATAGCAATCTCAACCAGCACGACTATCCTAGCATGTTTCAGAGGCACGTCATTCCATCAGAATTATGGCTGGTTCGATGGTCTTTTGTTCATTTGTCGAGGTACCGACCTGAAACACACCACAGATTTGTGTAAGAGTTATCTGGTCCAAAAGTGAAGTACAATTCAGACTAAAGGGCTGAACACAAAACATAATCAGCTATGAAAAAACTAGTTTCTAAAGAAGAGTACTGAGATTTTTGACTGGTTTGTGTACCCCGCTTTCAGGATTGGCTCTGGACCACCGCAGCTCTGTACTGGCCAAGAGGTTATTGAGAATAGATAAATGCATGAACGAATGAGAGAAGTCATTCTCTTATTACTGCACTAGGTGTCCCTACACCGTCTGAACATTGTTTGGGTATGCCGAACAGGTGGGGAAATGAACCTTTTTGGATCCGCCAGCCTTGGCATCTCTGTGTTGGGAGTCTTTTGGGTCAATTGAAATGAAATCACTGACACCCCCATGGCCCTCTCTGCCGGCCCGGTCTCCTTGAGAGAAGCAGGCGGGGAGTGTTCCAGTCATTACTGCTTTGTCCTTCTCTGGGCAGACTCTATTTACTATGTCTGATCCCCCCGGCACCCACCCCTTAGCTTCAACCCTTATTCTTTATCCTGTGTCCAAATCCCTGCGTTCTCGATTCACACTGGCCCCTTAGCTGTTCTCTGACGCTGCAGCTCTGTCTAGCCTCATGTCTCCTTATTAGTTCTGGCTTCCGTGAAAACTCATTTCACTTTCACTTTTTTTCTAGAACACGTTTAACACACTGGGAAGTGGTCGCACAAACAAGCGTGGTTTCACAGGCGCGCGCGCGCACGCGCACACACACACACACACACACACACACACACACACACAAACACGAGAGTGTAGAAATACTGCTCAGGCTATTTTGTTTTTCAGCTCCACTTGATTCCACTCCTCTGGACCATTGAAGTCTTCTCCAGGGCCAGTTTGTGCTCGGGTTTTTTTTTAATGCAGTGGTTTTATTTGAATTACTTACGATGCTGTTTAGATGGACAGCCCAAGGGCCCACAGAGGCGGTTGAGAGAGGATAAAATCTCCATTTCTCAGAATCCAGCAACACCAATACAGTCTGAATTACCCCTTTTTGATTTAAGATGCCTGTATTTCACAGTATGTTTATTAAGAAGCTGCAAGTAGATGGTGCTCTGGGGTCCTTGAGTTTATAGGATGTTCTTCTAAAGTGTATAAAAATATATTATTTTTGGCTTTTTTGAGTCATTTTTTCACTTCAAAAATTAAAACAAAAAAAATCGTTAATACTCTTAAAGACAAAGTCAATGCAGAGCAGTGTGGAGGAGAGTTACCAGGCACTCAGGATATATTTATTCATGCGTGTTATCCTTGTGGTTTGTTTTACAATGCAGTTTTATTGCACTGTGACTTTGACCAGAGCTTGGTTTTAGTGGCCTTGTATGGGCTGACACTATCCAAACATAGTATTTTAAGGACACTTTTTCCACTCGCAAATGAGGGAACCCATTCACAAAACGCCGCTTTTTTCCCCCTCCACTTTGTCGGTTGAGGTCCCCCGTCCCCCATTCAGTGTGCTAGGTAACAAAGGCCATGGAGTCTAATAAAGCGTTCTAATGAGGTCTTTGCCCCCCCAACCTCCCGCTCCCGCAGCTCTGGCACGACTCGCCCGACCCCCCCCCCCATCCCCCATCCCCTCGGCGGGAGGTGTGGGGTTCTGCGCAGCCCCGGCTGCCCAGCCTGTCAGCTTGTATTACTGATCTGGGACGAACGTCAGAAGAAGCCGTGAAAGGGCCGGACTCTGGTTCACACCGGCCCCCCGAGACCGGCTGTGGCCCCCGACATGGGGGGGCAAAGAGTGGACTTGTGGGTCAGCAGAGTGGATTGTAATTAAGTCTAGTTCTGAGGGCCCAGAGGTTATATAAACATCTTGTCACTCGAAATTAGCAGACCCCCTTTATGGGTTTGTGTGAGTGTGTGGGAGAGAACCCAGGTTGATGTCTTTATACATTTCCTGAAAATAATAAATAAACCAGTAAACAGGTTTCCAGGAAGTGCTACTTCTCTGCTGATAGTGGGAACTGTTCTTTGAAGGACATCCATTTTCAGCCCTATTTGTCGTTACACCCTCTGTTGCTTGAAAATAAATAAAACATATGTCAAAATAAGCATAAGTAAATGAAAACAGTTTTGAAAAGTCTTTTGTTTGCAAAAGCAAATCTGTGCGGAAACTGCATGTATGTAATTATGTGATCAGGGCAGCACATTGAAGGTGTGGGTGAGTGTCGACCAGCAGAGACCATTTGGGCACTTTGAGCACCTGAGGACAGGGACCTCCCAGGCCATGGTGGCCCTCCTTCTCGCTCTCTCCCTCTCTCTCTTTCTCTTGCTCTCTCTCTCATTCATGCCTCATTACCCATCTCCACAGATGGTTCCATCATGAGTGGGCAAAGATCGCTCCATTTCCGTAGACTGCCTTACAGACAGATCTGACATGGTGCTGGGACAGCAGATAGCACAATGTTAGCACTGCCGCTGTTGAGTTTAAAGGTTTTAGATTTAAATTCCACCTCCTGCTGTAGTGCCCTTGAGCAATATTTACTCTGAGCTGCTAGAGTAAAAATGACCCTGCTGTATAAATGAGTAGGCCATTGTAAGTTGCTTTGGAGAAAAGTTCTAAATGAATGAATACTGACTGTCTGATAGTGTTTACTGTCACACTGAGTATTCATGCCATGCAGGAAAACAGGCGTAAATGTGCAATTATTACTTAGCTGGTAAGCTTTTGCGTACAAGTAGGCAGCATTGAGATACAAGTCAGCAGGGTATTGCAGGTGGGGAAATCCTACTTGGGTTACTACTATAGAAGCAACTCTTTCAGAATTTGTGTTTTTAAAGTCTAGTCATCGATGAAGATGTACCATAGGTGGGACCCCAGTGCATTGCAGGGTGGCGACACACACTACAGACAATTTAAAGTTATCAGTTAACCTGAAACACATGGCTTTGGACTGTGGGAGGAAACCCAAGCAGACACAGAGAAAATGCAGAAACTTCACACAGAATGAGCTGGATTCAAACCCCCACAGTCCAGGTGCTGTGAAGCAACAGCTCCGCTCACTGTGTCATCACGTGTCCCTGCTTCTGCAGCATTTTAAACACCGCTTTTCACTTCCTTGTTCCAATTTATCACATCTCAATCCTGTTTTTTTTCAGTTTTACAGGTTTTGTACATAGTTAGTACATTTGTTTGGGGTTGTTAAAAGTAAATAAAAATATGATAAAATGATCCCTTTTTAAACCTCTCCCAGGAAATTCTTTATGATGGATGGTGTCATTTCAACATTGTGGTGCAACTGAAGTTTCTGGAAACTCAATAGTTAGAGCCATAGCATTGCATGCAAAGAATCCTGATTTGAACCCCTGTTCCTAATGTTCGACCCTTGATCAAGGTACTTTTACTTTTATTAGACCTGAACTTAGGCAGGTTGGTTAGTGTCCAAACTTAAGAAAGTTGCCTTGGTGGAAGTTGTCAGAGGAATGACGAATTACAAAAGTACCAGCCACATGTTTTAGACCCAGTGTGTTTACAGCAAAGTGCACGAGTCTTACAGAATTCCAGAGTCTTCTGATAATGATAACACTCCTCCCCAGGTCCATGTGTTCATCCTCCCCAATTCCTCCACCATACACATGTAGACACACACTAGCATGTCAGGCTGTCTGTGTGTGTGTGTGTGTGTGTGTGTGTGTGTGAGAGCTCTTGTGCCCGCACCTCCTGCAGCCCGCTGAGAGAGGTGCCCTCTATGAATAATGTATGGTCGTTCCTTCCACACAAACGGACCATTTTACATGACAGCCACAGTGTGAGTCCCGCAGAAGGAGAAGCGAGATGAAGTGGTGGGAGGAGCCTGTGCGGAGGGGTAAAAGTGCTCACAGGCAGGACTTTTCAGCAGTGATGGGACAACATGATTTTATTTGATTAAATGTCATATTTCCAGAGTTATTTCAGTATTATTGTATGCAATCAATATGAAATGGGTTCTTTACATACAGCATTATATTTTTTCCTCATTGGGAAGTATCAGGAGTGCAATGTTTTTTAGCAATCACTCATCCAAAGGGATACATGTTTTAATTCTTGGAACAGGATACACTTCTACTCGGTGCAAATTCATTTAGTAAATATTTAGCTGCATAAATGGGTAAAATTATAGGCCCTGTAATCCTGCCAGGAGGAGCGTGTCTGCTTAGCAAGTAAAGGAAATAATTTAATATTATGCCTGTCGTGTTTCATTTCACCAAATGTAGTTTTAACGTGTTTTGAAATTCCACAGCTATACAGTTATAAATTTTAAAGGAACAATTAATTATTGAACCAATGAAGTCCCAAGTTCCAGTCACAAAATTTTCCATGCGAGATGTGATACTAGGGAGTTTTGTAATGACAGAGCAGCCCCTGGAGATTCGACCTTCCTCGGCAGAGGTGCCCTGCGGGGACTTGTTCGGTTCTGGGTCGGGTCAGTGACTACAACCTAATGTAGGAAAGCCATGTCCACCTGTGCTTCCAATGAATAAATCATGTAATTTCCGCCTTTTTCCTCCCCATTTAACCATAGACAATAGCCAGTTCTTACAGCTTGACCTTGAAGCATGATGCCACGCTAACTGGGAAGGGCTGAACACACACACACACACACACACACACACACACACACACACACCTGCTGCAAAATACATGCTGTCAGCCATCCTATTTCGTTCATTCTACTAGCTGCAAGTTTCTATTCATTCTTCTAGCTGCAAGGGGACACTACTCCTTGGTTTCCACCCACAGCTCTGTACCCACTTGCCTGACCATAGATCTTACTGAGAGCATTTTGCATTTATCCATTTAGCTGATGCTTTTCTCAAAGCCACTTACACTGCAAAGCTACTTACAGTGATTTACCAATTTACTCAGCTGGGTAATTTTTACTGCATCATTTCAGGGTAAGTACCTTGATCAAGGGTACTACAACACAAGTAGGATTCAAATCTTCAATGCAAGGCAGCAGCTCTAACCACTACATCACCTGCCACGTACTTTGAGCTCCTCGCAGCCTCCACACCACAAATACTGGGGCACAAAAGGGACTTGAAGCCAGAGAGCTCACAGCCATTTGCTGATGCTCTACTGGAAATACCAGTATAGACTGTATTTTGCATTTTATTTGATCATTTTACACTGCATTCTTTGTAAGCATTGCTGTATCTGCCCCAAAACAATTGCACAGTTACATTACCAGGCATAAGAAACACTGTAAGTGCATTATTAAAGCAGCTTACTGTTTGAGGTTTCTGCACTAAGCAACTTATAATTATTTACACTTTTTAGATGGGCAATTTTTACTCTGTCATTTCAAGGCAAATGCCTTGGTCAGCAATACTGTTGCAGGAACCGGGATTTGAACCCAAATCCTTTCAAGTTGAATACCTTGGCTGTAACCATTGTGCCACCTACTGCTGTGAATAGCATATATAAATGCGTGTCATTGAAATGAGTATATGTTTTTTTAAGTTAGTTGCCAAAAAAAGACATAAAGGATCCAGCCCTTCATATTCATAAAAATTTAACCTGGGAAATCACAATGTATTTGATATAATTTTCAGTCCCTATGGTTGGCTCAGTGTAAATCGTCATATCGCTGTAATTTGTTACAGGGGATCATCCCTTCTGTCCTGCTGTTCCAGGCACCAAGCAGATGCGGACTTTCGTGCACCATTCCTCTAAAACACAGGACTATCGGAGACGCAGTCTGTTCCAGAAAACACTGCAGCTGCAGCATTAGGGCCCCGGTTCCTGATTTACGATTTGTCGTCTGTTCCTGCTACACACGCCCTCCTCCAGAACATTCCACTTTTTTAGCATGCCATTACCTTCAAGGAAGAAGGTAATATATTATTAAAACTGATGGCCATTAAAAGGGGGGACTCGGTGACACCGAGGTCACACACAATTCAGCATCTCATGTTTTAGTCTGTTGGCAGTAATGGATCATTTCAGCTAAGCATCGCCTGCGCCTCATTACGTCCCACTTGTGCCTGTCCAATGTTTTCTTTGCCGTATACACCTTCTTTTGCCTTCTCATCCAAGCTTCTCACCTGCATCTGCTCCCAGGAAGCAGTCGTTTTCAAACATGGGTTGCTGCCATTTTGTGAAGAATGTTCCTGCAGGAAGAAGTGCCTTTTTCTCATGGTTTATCCGGGTTCCTGCCCTTGTGTCCATTTTTTTTTCTCCCATGATGCCTCAGGGATGGACTGTCATCCAGTCCCATCACAAACAAGTTGTCCTTTCAGAGTGGATCATGTTAACAAACATCCTTTTTAAGTGTTTGAAGTCACAATAAATGAATTACATTCTTAGATTACTGCAGAATACAGTTTAGACTTTTAAAGATATATTCACTTGGCTTTCCTTAAAAAAATAAACAGATCAGCTCATAAAAAGAAAGGAAATGAACAGATATGAAGCTGTATACTTATATTTGTCTCAAGAAAGAAGTAGAAATATAAAAATTGAAGAATATTATTAAAGACAGTAATACACTAAACAACACAAAGCATAATCTGTAATAAACCCAGTCATACATATGTTGAGATCTAATTAATAATTTCATATGTAATGAGTAACTTTCCTCTGGAAATATATCAAACTTTCAGGGTAATGGAAATAAAGTGATGGGCTTTGATTTTCTCATGCAAATGGCAACCTTACACACGGGAATTTGGGTAAATTTTGCAGCCTGGTACAGCTTAATGTTGTTTTTTTGTCCATGTGTTGTTTTTAGCAGCAAGCATTTAACAAAATATTAACAGTATGTGCGGGTTCCTCTCATTTGCATAATGCAGGAGGGATGGTGGAGGAGTGCTGCCTTTGTGCTGCGGTTCCCCCACAGCCATCCTCTCCAGCCCAGCAGTCGGAGGCCATAAATCCCACCCACATAGCTGTGGACAAGGCCGTTCGCCTCGTGGCCTGTGTTTCCTCAACTGCACCACTCTGTACAAGGACACTTTAATCAGCCTCTGCCGTGAATCTCCACGGGCAGCGAGAACAGCCGCCTCCCGCTTCATCTTGAGGTTCTCCGCTTCAATAAGTTAGTTTCCCTGCCCGTTTTCACCCTGGTGTTTGAATTAAACGTTGCGTGCTCATATTCCTGAAGTCCGGAAGCTTTTATTGGCATTAATGCGTCATACTATCATCTACTTTAAGATCAGCTGGAGGCAGAAGAGTTTTTCCCATTGAGCCAAAAATGTGAAATTACAGGATATGATCAAAGACAGTGGCTGTAACCCTCGACTGCAGTGTGTCTCATGCTAATAAATCCTGCAGACACCTGGAAAGCCCCAGCCAAGGCTGCCGTGTGCGTCGCCGTCCTGTTTCTGATCTCTGTCTGCTGTCTGCCGCATCGCCCACCGTTCCGGCCCCCGTCCCCGGAGCGTGTGCACGCCTCTTTCCGTCTCTTTGTGGCTCTGCAAGCTTCTCACCTCCATTTAATCCGGCTTGAGCATCAGCCCAGTGTATTCCTCTGTTAACAGGAAAGCACGATTAGGGGGGGTTATCTGCACTGCTGTTGTTTACTAAAGACAGCACCACAGAAATGCTCGAAATGGAATATGATTTCTCTACTTTTTTGTATTTTTATTCTGGGCTCTTTTGTCAGGACTCATCAGTGTCATCCAGTTGTTCAGCTCCCTTCTCTCTCTCTCTCTCTCTCTCTCTCTCTCTCTCTCTCTCTCTCTCTCTCTCTCTTTTTCTCGCTCTCTCTCTCTGTTGCTCCCTTGCTCATTCTCTGTCTCTCTGCCTCTCTCTCTTACCCCAGTGCCGTCAGCAGTCTCCATCATGCACCAGGTCAGCCAAACTGTGGACAGCATCACTCTGTCCTGGTCCCAGCCATCCCAGCCCAATGGGGTCATCCTGGACTACGAGCTTCAGTACTATGAGAAGGTGAGCTTGAATGGCTCAGGACCACTGTTTGACTGTCCATCTCTCCACTCCATTCCATCCTCCTTCCATAGTGCTAATAATAATAATAATGATACCTTTCTCCAAGATGGCTTATGTACCTTTATTTAGAGCACTACAGCAGCAGGTAAGATTTGAACCAGGGACATTCATATTGAAGTCGCTGCCACTATCCACTGTCCCAACCAATTTGTAAACTTATATTTTGATTAGTATATATAACTATTGCAGTGAGCTGGCACTTATATAAAGGTGTACCCTGTCCCATGCTCTATGCTTCTAGGGTAGGTTCTGGACAAGTGGTTTCTGATCCTGACTGTATACAACTCCAAAACAGAATGTGAAGGCATTTATAAGACAAGGGAGGTCAAATGGGTCAAAAGAGGTCAACTGGGTTCTGGACAGATGTAGTGCTAATGGTCAGGTTTTTCAGCTAGTTTTCTCGGTGGGCCACCAACACTCATCTGTATGCTGGTACACTGCAATTCCACTGTAATCTCACTAGGACTTGCACAGACAAATAGAAAAACTTGCTTGAGAAAACAGAAATTTGAAGAGTGTGAAGAGTACAGTCTCCTTTTCTATAGTGTTATCATTTAATTGATGTCTGAGGTTCCTTGGATTTCATATTCCAGCCTCTGCAACTCGTGCCTACAGCAAAGTCTTCTTAGTTTATTTAAACTCTTCTGTTCAATGTAACACGCCTGTGAGCTTTAGGCTGCCACTAAAGCCCTGCATGGTCCAGGCAGTCAGAGCTCATTGTCACTTTGTCAACGTTTCCATGTGTGTGACCCCCGAAGGAGCACAGCGAGTACAACTCGTCCACAGTGAAGAGCCAGACCACCACAGCGGTCGTCCGTGGTCTCAAGTCTGGAACCATCTACGTATTCCAAGTGCGGGCCAGAACCGTGGCTGGGTTCGGACGCTTCAGCGGCAAAATGTACTTCCGCACCATGACTGAAGGTGCACGCCTGCTGATCAACCGTACATCCTCAAGCTCTCTGTTGTAATGGGTGCTGTTAAATTGCGACACTTAAGTACTGAAGTGGTAACCCAATTCAGTACTTAATTCCTACTCTGACTCCCTTGTAAAAGCATTTCTGTAACACTTCACACACTATCTTGTATTTTATATAGACCGCCTCCTCAATTTAAGAACATACACAATCCAAATCAAAAACCCACTAAAAGTTGGGTAGCTAGTGAAGGAGATGGTATTTGGCAATATTTGTATCTTTGAAAATTTGTAACTCAAATTTTAATATAACACAAGGAGCCAGTAAGGGTGTCCATGAGTGTGTGTGTGTGTGTGTGTGTGTGTGTGTGTTGGATACATGTTTCTTACAGAAGGTTTTCCTAAAACGGTAAATGTGCCGACTCCATGGTCTTTATAGAGCACTTTTTGAATTAAGCAGCCTACTGTAAGTGGTGTACAACAATGCACCAGGGAAAAGGAGACAGATGGTGAATCACGCTGTCAGCCACGGATCACTTTAAGTGGAATCTTCGTCATTAACATTCAGCTATTATAGCCAGTTTGCTAGCAAGGTCGTATATTTGTGCATTATCATGAGCATAATAGACCTCGTCTCAGTCTGAAGCCCTCTTCAGGGTGTGGTGGGGCCCAAATCTCTCATTGGAGCACAAGAGCACTAAAGCTGTTGAGTGCCTAAACAACTATGTGTGTTTGTGTGGGTGTGTGTGTGCACATAAGGTCCCAGCCACCTCTGCCATCCCTAGTTTAGTCTCACTGCCTCCAGGTCTGGTGTGTGTCAGTAGGTAGTGAGGCTGGTGTGTGATGTAAACCCTCCACTATTTCTGTAATGATGGGCTGTGAACCACAGTGCACCTAGAAAAATCAAGGCCAACAAGTCAGGGAAGCCAGTCTTCCTGACCACTTCACCCCCCCTTGAAAACAAACACACATGTTGAAAAGGTGTCCCGAAAGACCTTCTCGCATATGAAAAATCTCTTGTGTGACACTCACTCTGCTCTCCACAGAGGAGTACCAGACCAGCCTACAGGAGAAGCTACCCCTGATCATCGGCTCTGCAGCCACTGGACTTGTCTTCCTCATCGCCATTGTAGTCATCATCATTGTCTGCAGCCGGTAAATGCATTGGCTGCCCAAACTTGATGGGGTTGGAAATGGGGAGGGGGGTCACTTCTCTTCCCACTTTGACCTGTATTATGCCCGATTCCATTAGGAGGAGGGGATCTGAACGGACTGAGTCGGAGTACACAGACAAGCTTCAGCACTACACCAGCGGTCATAGTGAGTACAGATGTTCCCACAACTGTCTGCTTATCTATCTATCAATCTGTTGGATGGCTCTTCCCAACTCAACTACAGGACTGCTTTATACGTGAATCTACTTTTAATGTCAGAAGATAACCATAAGCTGAAAACAATGTATGATTAGATACAACTTAGCACAGAACTATCTTTCAACAATTCAACATATCCCTCACATAATACTCTGCTCAGTGTGACAGAACCCAGGGTTAAGGCATCATGATTAAAGGCAAAGACAAAATAAACAAAGAAGACAGTTTGCTGAAATAACGCATCTGGCACCTGAGGAAAGGAAAACAAAAAAGTCCCAAGATGAGGTCAGGAAAATAACCCTCTGGGGGTCCAAGTACGAGTGGCAGCCTGTTCCACCTGGATAAGTTATATACAGTTTCATGGTTCATGTTTCCTATACATAGTCAAGTGCTACAGGCCTTCAGGTTGTTTTTTTCCCCTGAATTTGTTCCTGATTTTCATCCCAGTTTACTCACCTCAGGTTCAAATTCTCTACTCTGTTACTCATAATGTCTGTAAGGAGAAGCCGTGTTGTTCTCTCTCCTCTCCAAGCCGTCAGCGTGCAGCACGGCTGAGCACTGATCGCAGGAGGGACGTGACCCCTGCCAGCGTGGGCCTGTAACTTACCAGCGCTTGACAGGCTCAATGAAGCCGCATGTTGCAGGCAGCCGAGGAACAACTCCCAGGAGGGAAGGTCCCTTGAACCCTTCCAGTTTTTCCCCCCCCCCCCCCACGAGCAGTCCCAGTCTCTATTGCCAAACAACGCCTTCCACAGCCTTGTCTGTGATCTGCAGATCTGTCTGCAAAAGGAAGGCATCTTAAACCCTTCGAGCAGCTCAGATGGAGCCTCTACAGTTTTTAAAACTTCACTCAAGTATCACTTCAACCTCCTAAGGCCCAACCATTAATTTCTGTCAACTTTACAGGACATATAGTGCAATGAAAAAGTATGTGCCTCCTTTCAGCTTTTTCCTATGACTTTAAATTGGGTGGCATGGAATAATGAAATGTGCAATCATAGGTGTGAAACAGTAAGTTGCTTCTTCACAGTTAACAACTGCAGTTGAATGCTGTCTATAGCTACTGCCCAGTGTCTCACATCGCTGTAGAGGAATCTTGGTCCAGCCCTCCAAGTGTAACAGTCCACCAGCTTTAGCTTTAACCTTTTAGCACCAAAATAAATTGTGTTTCCTGAATGAAAAATCCTAACATGCTGAGTCCTAACTGACCTTATAGGGCATCTTCGATGCTGTCTGAGGCCACGATGTGGATGGGTTTTGAGAAACGTCTGAAAAATCCTAGAAATGTATCCAAATTCTTTTTGCCTAGTTTCAAGAGAGTATTTTCTTGGTCATTTTGCTGACGTTTTTGCAGCTCCTGCTTATATCCCACCTTTCAAGGTCCAGTTCTGATTTGGCCCTCCAAACTGAACAGGCATAAGAAGCACACCAGTACATAAACACCCCTTTTAGTTCATGTCATGTAGATGTAAAGCAGAATGACAATTCAGGTTTTTTTTCAAGTTCAGACGCGTTCTTCCGAACTGCCACGTTCACTGTTAGACCGCTCTACACAGATTGCCTTCAAACCATCTTTCTGCAAGGGCCTTGTCCTGGTGAACCCAACCCAGCTCAGCATATCTTTCAGCTGTCAATGTCACTCTCCGATGGAGCTGCTCCATGAACTCTGTTCACTCCCATTCGTTATTTACACCTGTAATACTGTCTGCCTGGGCTTCTCCTGCAGGTGCCACATTCAGTATTTATGAAGTATGGACATGTGGAACTTATTAGGAGATGAAAGATAAAGAAGGAGAACAGTAACAGTGGTGTCCTGTGTAATTCTTTTGCTGCGATGTTGTCATAGGGAGGGTTGTGATCTATTCATTGTAAGGGAATATAAAAGCACAAATGCCAGAACGCGACTAAAATGTTATGGCAGCTGTGTCCCTGGATTTATGGGTGCATGTCACACCGATCACACTGAGGAATTTATTCATCAGCATCGTTTCCCTAAGTATCAGTGTAACAACGTGCACAGTTTTCTATTTAAATGCATGTGCTAACATTCAAATGAAATGAAATATGTCACATTTTTATTACCAGTCTGCTCTGTTCTCAGATGATCAGACTGAACTGTGCAAAACCCAAATGTATGATACTTCAAGGAGTGGATTAAGCTGTCAGAAGGTCTTAACAAAGAAAAATCTTTGCACAGCTATGCCATGAACCCAGGGGACAACCCTTATGTTACTTATATATATTTTTTTTTATTAGCTCAATTTTGAAACCCATGACTTCCAGCTTCAGTTTGCATGAAGCTTTGACTTGACCCTGTTTGAAGTGGAAAAAAAAGATAAAATCTGGGTCCTCTGTGCTCCACGGAACCTTGCTTTTCCTCTCTCTCTGGCTGTAGACACAAAGATGCAGAACCACTTTGCTTGTCATCTTATAACATGATCAGTCTATAATTTTTGACTTAGTAATTTTTTAAAAAACTTTTATGTAGCCTTTTATGTTGTCTCCTTCCTTGCTCATGTTTCACTGAGCTGTGAACGTGTGTGTTTGTTTCTCATTTAAAGTCTCTTCCCATTGATTTTGAGATAATTATAGCGGCTGCCTCTTTCTCCAAGTGTCTCCAGGGATGAAGATCTATATTGACCCATTTACATACGAAGATCCCAATGAGGCTGTGCGGGAGTTTGCCAAAGAAATTGACATCTCCTGCGTGAAGATCGAACAGGTCATCGGGGCCGGTGGGTGCTCTCCCAGTTGTAATCCAGAATGGAGGATTGTTTGCTTTGACTAAAGTAGCTGGAGAATTGTCTTGAACTTTCCATATACTAAAGTGTCGTACAAAAAGGGTGGCATGGCGGCGTAGTGGATAGCAGCCGACAATCTTCAAATTACAAGTCTCAGTCCCCAGATTTACAAAAATTGAGTCATTAATTCTGTTTCACCCAGTTTCCTGATGATGAACCAAGGTTTGAACTATGTTTAAGTAACATCCCCTCATGTGCAGTGAAATGCTGTTCCACCCTTTAATACCCCCAACTCCGCTTTGGCGTGGCCCTCAGGAGAATTCGGAGAGGTGTGCAGCGGGAACCTGAAACTGCCTGGCAAGAGGGAGATGGTCGTGGCTATCAAGACGCTGAAGGCAGGCTACACGGAGAAACAGAGGCGGGACTTCCTGAGCGAGGCCAGCATCATGGGCCAGTTTGACCACCCCAACGTCATCCGTCTGGAGGGTGTGGTCACCAAGAGCACCCCTGTCATGATCATCACTGAGTTCATGGAGAACGGCTCGCTGGACTCCTTCCTCAGAGTGAGTGCACTCTCTCCCCAGAATTCCCTCGTTTTGCCTGCTTTATCAAGCAAAACAATGCATAAACTTCTGAATTATCATTGTTATTTTAAATTAAACTAATTATTTTTTCCAAGACAATTTCCAACGCTACATTGATTACACTGCACTTCTTTTAAGTACCTGTCCATCAGTGCTATAGAGTAATGTGTCACACACACTAAGAGCTATTTAGAGTCTTCAATCACCCACGTGTCTTTGGAGTGTGGGAGGAACCCTGAACAACCAGAGGAAGATCACGCTAACTTGGGGAGAGCATGCAAACTCCACACAGCCTCAGCAGGATTCAGCCCCTCGCAACAGACAGCCCAGGGGCTACTCGCTGCACCACCATGCAAAAGGAGGGTGTAGGAAGTCCATCAGGGAATTTGGAAATTTGTTATCTTTCCAGCCAAGAGTCATTAGTCATGAGCTATCAGTTTGTACAGCACAAGTCCTCTGTGAAACTCTGTCTTTCACCTTTTCCTCAGTTTCCTTCTTCACAGGAGTCTTTCATTTACCAGTGGATGAATCGCCAGTTTCACGCTTGAGTTTGAGTGGCAGAGCAAAGCCATGTTTAGAAGAAAAACTGGAAATAACCTGTCAAAAAGTAATCCTGTGGGCTAAGAATGTAGGAGGATATGTGCGAGGTTTTTTTTTATATCACCTCAAAGTAGAACCAGACTGATGTTTCCTCACATTTTGAGATGTGGAACTTGCAACACAATGGTCGTCTTCCAGACGAGAGGTGCTTGCACTGCTTGTATCTGACAACATAGCGGAAGACATGGGGCTGCAGTGACAGGCCCTGCCCAGCGCTGGGGTCTGAAGAAGGTGTTTGAGGGTGATCCTTAGAGGGCAAATTCCATTGTACTCGCCCATGTCATGTAGTGGTCTGCTCTGTGTGCGGTAGACCATGCAGAGAGGAGCATGTGCTCGTGGCACAATTGACATAACTTGCTCAAGCGGAAAAGACTGACGTGAGAAAGGTAGCGTGTACAGTGTCTTCAGAAAATGTGAAATCCTCTTTTATTTTTTAGCTGATGCTTTTCTCCATCAACACAGCGTAAAAATGATTTGCTCATTACTCAATGATTTATTAATTGATATATTTGGGTAAATATTACTGTATCAGTTCCAGGTAAGTACCTTGATCAAGATCAAGAATTGTTTGCTGCCATACTTCCTATACGGCATGTGTACAATGAAGAACGAAATGAAGTTCCTCCGGTCCGTGGTGCGCGGTGGAATTCAAGAGTCCTTCAGAAATAAGTCCCATAATGTCCAAGATTTTTTTTAGTGCTCAAGAACAAGTAAGAATATTTGATGGGGAAAAAGTGATGTGAATTGTAAATGTCTGCTGCCAGAATGAAAGTGAAAAATGAACGTACCACAGACAGGCAGCAGAAGGAAGTTCCGTTGTGAAGTAGATGAAGTGTAAGAAGTAGACCTCCAAAACACACTCCTATTCATACTGTATGTCAGTTCCTGTGTGTTCCCTGGACAGTGTGTACAGTGCATTGAGCTCTAAGCCCATCTGGAGTGGACATATTTCACAGATGCT
Organism: Arapaima gigas; assembly: GCA_900497675.1. Classification (NCBI taxonomy): domain Eukaryota; kingdom Metazoa; phylum Chordata; class Actinopteri; order Osteoglossiformes; family Osteoglossidae; genus Arapaima; species Arapaima gigas. The sequence continues at coordinate 341,096 of UFQX01000379.1, read as the reverse complement.
GTTTGCCGCCACAAATGGGGGGGGAAGAAAAAAATGAGTCGTGAGGAGTATAAGGAGTTTAAAACTGTGTCGAAACAGATGGGTGTTAAATAAGTTAGAACCAACAGTGGGTGCTTTTCTACCCCCTGTGCTTTAAGCAGTAATAGTAACAGCTACTGGACACCGAGCTCCGTCTGGCTTCAGTGCTATCGGACAATCAAGGTGAAAATGAATAACGTATGGCCTAGTGCGTTTTCGTAATGGGATTACATTTTCCAGCAGCTGTGTGTGCTGACGTAGGATGCCAACATGCTCTGCGTCTCCCCATCTCTTCTGTATTCCGCCCAGCAAAATGATGGTCAGTTCACGGTGATCCAGCTGGTGGGGATGCTGCGTGGCATCGCAGCCGGCATGAAGTACCTCTCCGACATGAACTACGTCCACCGTGACCTGGCCGCCCGTAACATCCTGGTCAACAGCAACCTGGTGTGCAAGGTGTCCGACTTTGGGCTGTCACGCTTCCTGGAAGACGACACGTCGGACCCCACCTACACCAGCGCCCTGGTGAGCGTGCGCTGCGCACAAATCACGTGATAAATACCTTATTCTGAGAGATTTCAATGTCAGTATGAAGTTGATCAACAGTTGGTAGCCGTTCACGATTCTCTTCTCTCATATAGCCAATGTGAGAGAAATCAAAACTCAGGGGAGCACCAACCTATAACAGCGGTCAGAGAACTGGCACAGCATAAAGCCAATAGTTGTGTGTAAAACATTCAAATAATAAACATTACGAGACATAATCTAGTATATTTACAAAGTATGCTGAAACTGGGGGCAGGTCAGTACTGGAGAAGGTGTTTGGTTTGACCTGAGTGGATTGAAAGATTCGCCTACTTTCACCCAAATTTTTCATATATTTCTGACAAATTTTAAAGCTATTATTGACACTAAAATGTAGCCTGGACTTTATAACTGTGATTTGCATTTTGTTCTCGTCTGTTTTCCTCTTGCTTCCTTTGAACCTTTAGGGAGGCAAGATTCCCATCCGCTGGACCGCTCCCGAGGCCATCCAGTACCGGAAGTTCACCTCGTCCAGTGACGTGTGGAGCTACGGCATTGTCATGTGGGAGATAATGTCCTATGGAGAGCGGCCGTACTGGGACATGTCTAATCAGGACGTACGTGATTCCAGACCGTTTGACATGACCATTACTCCATTAAGGCTGGGAAGTAAAAATAACCATCTTGTCTTTTTGTGCAAAAAACAGCTTTGCTGAAGGGTGATGTCATATTAATTTTGCTGTCTGTCTTTCTGACAGCACATTGGTATGTTTTAATCTTCAGGACTGTTTATGGAACCTAAGTGACAGATAGGCCACAGAGATTCATCTCTGAGGCTCTGCTGTGTGTCGTGCTGCTGGGTTACAGATCAGCAGTGGTCTCGGTGGGCCTGTTATTCTACTGGGAATGAGGGAGACACGTCCTGCTTTATTGAGCCTGAGGGAGACGTTATCGCCGTGCTGAGGACGAGCAACACACACAGCTTTTCCAAACACGAGGGAGATGCGCACCACCGTTCTGAGGGTGAGGGAGACAAGCTCTCCCACACACCCTTTTACTTGCATATCACACATCACCACTGACACCCTCCACACTTCCTGGACCAGCCAAGTTAAAATGGCAATGTAAATGAAAGAACATGCACCGAATATTTATTCTTTTTATCTAACCCTTTTCTCCATGCCAGTGGTATGAGGTTTGCACACTGAAGTAGTTAGAATTATTCAGCTTTTTATACATCATATTTTTGGTGTCTCAGTTTGAGTGAAATACCTCGATCAAGCATACACCAGAAGTGGGATTTAAACAAGTGGTTGAAATAGGCCAGTTCTGAGGGATACATGGTCCTGGAACTTGTGCCTTTCGCTCTTTGTAAAACCTGGACTTTTTCTTGTTTATCAGCACTTTTCATAAGCTCCTGGTGGGTTTTTCTTGCTCTCCCAGTAAAACATTGCTATAGTATATGGACATTACTCATAATAGTCCTCATAGCAGCATTTCATTACCCAGGGTGCACTAAGTTACATTGCATGTCAGCTCCCACGCTTCTTTCCTAAGGTTCGCTCGAAATTTGTGTCCCCTAGAATGTTTGACTGACTCCAGAATCTCAAAATGTAATACCTACAAGTTTGCTGATATGAACCGGTATCCACGCCAACATACCAGTAATAGAAATACTGGCACTTGATTTTTTCCACTTGAAGCACTGATTCAAACTGATGTCCTTTGCTATGTGACAGCTCTAGCTACTACACTGCCTGCTTTGCCCAGGTTCTTATTTTATAAAATAATTCATTTTTTTTTACTACAGGACTGGCAGGTTTCCCCTTACCTGGTGCATAAACGTGGTCCACTTTTTCCCTTAAACAACCTGAACTTACTTCATTTTGATTCTTTTAACATGGAACGCCGTAGGAGAGACAGTGATACGATGTACTTTCCTACCTCATCAGTAAGGTTGTCTGCGCATGTCTCCAAACTAAGACACACGTTTCCATCTTTCATTACCGTCCACCTGGCTGGGGCATTTTTTTAACCTAGCCAAAATGAATTTTCTATGCAAGTCCCATTTTATACATCTGTCTGCACTGACTAATAGTACCAATTGAAATTCATGACACCATACTGTGATATACTGCTATTAGCTTCCTTTTGCGGGTCCCAAATTATAGGACTGATAATGGAGTGACTGAAAATTGAATATATAAAAGGTTATGTCTTTAGAGAGGGAATATCTACACAGTTATTACACAATTCACACAGGGCAGCAATATGCTCCTCATTTATGACAGATAGACGACTTTCAATTATGGCTGAGCAAAGTTTCGTAATTATTTTCTATCCTTCATTTTGTCGTCATTGAAACTTATATCAGATGCAAATGTAAGAAATGAACTAGCGCTGGGTTGGTATTGAGGAAAACATGAGTAATTGTGTCATATTAACATAAAATGGTGTATATTACAATGCAGAAACGGTGGAAATTATAAAAAGTATGAAAAGAAGAATTTTTAAGAACAAAAATTTGAAAACAACACCCCTGGCATAAGTTTTCACATAAGATGAATTTGGCATGGTGGTTACACACTGAGACACATTAGACACAGATCAACATTAAAGTAAGGCAGAAAGGGTGAAGTAACAAAGTTTGAAGAACACAATAAACAGTGTAAAACATTTGATATTACTTTAGTATCAAAGGGCAAAAATATATTATCATAATTTTATACTATAGCAATGAAAATATAGTCATTTAGATGGATGTGTATGCGCATATTTAACTGATATAAACACAGAACTGGAAATAATAGGATTATAACGTGCACTTCAGCGATAAGGGACACTTCTTGGAGGAAAATGCTGTTTTGGTGCCTGAAATTCTGAAAACATTCACCGTTTTGGCTACGTCAGTTGTGGGAAACGGCCAAGTTATGTGGGGACAAAGGCTGTGAAATGGCAGGTGGGGGGGGTGACGTAATTGTATGAATGGACGTTGGTGTCTTGGTCAGCCAAGGAGGGAACGCCGCTGTAAATCCTTGCTGTGGACATAAGCCATAGGCAGGGACGGGCTGGAGGGGGGGGCGACAGGAGAGCAAGCGGAGGGGCCCACTGCCGCCATGCAGCTGCATGTTTTGGATAACAAGGCGCCGTCTCCTTTGGTCTCCACATCCGCTGTTTTACACGGGGCTTTCAGATGAATCGTGTTTTCGTTCTCTGGACGGATGACTCTCGGCCGGTGCCAGTCTCCACGCTTTTAAATCATGGCCGTTGGCCAACGCGTGCCAGAGAGAGTGGAACAGTTGACATTTGTTGAATGAGTAAGAGGGAACTGTGGGAAAATAACCAAGAGTGAAAGTAACCATACAGAGCACTGTATATACAGTACAACACACAGCGCAGTTTGACATGGGCATTAAACATAAACACGTAAAGTGCGCCAGACATTCTTCCTTAGTATTTTCTTAAAAATCTATTAAACTTGCTTTTAAATTTGTATTTTGAACTAGTTGTGCCATCAATATTTCCCCTGAGTCAGATGAATGAATTATGAAAGCATAACAAACACTATGTATGCATCCATCCATTATCAACAGCCTCATGTTAAGTGCAGGGCTCAAGTTGTCTGGAGTTTTCTAGAGCTTTAAGAAGCACAGGGGGTGAGGCAGGGAACATCCTGGATGGGAGTACAGTCCATCGCAGGGCAATTGCACACATCCATACGAACACGGGAAGAACGTGCAAAATACACACTTAGTCAAATTTAAACCCACAGTCAAATCCGGCGCCAGCACTACCTGCTGCACCACCATGCTTACAGCTCGATGTTTTTCATTAATTCATTTAGTTCACTATTCCGAGGTCATTCCTGCTGGTCATTTGCTTCACTGCTTGACCCGTGCAGCTGCAGTAAACTGGATTGAAGTCCGGGGGAAGCTCAACAGAGTTTTCTTTCTTAACAGTGAAGCTTTCAGGTTCTAAGGTGGATGTGCAGCACTTTGTCCTCATCTGAAACCCTTGTCTCTCCCCCGGCTCCCGCTATAGGTGATCAACGCCATCGAGCAGGATTACCGGCTGCCGAGCCCAATGGACTGCCCCGTCGCACTGCACCAGCTCATGCTGGACTGCTGGCAGAAGGAGCGCAGCGACCGGCCCAAGTTCAGCCAGATTGTCAACACCCTGGACAAGATGATTCGTAACCCCAACAGCCTGAAGGCCACGACTCCTCTGTCATCGGGGTGAGCCTGGGGGCAGTGGCTGTTGGTGGTGGTGGGGGGGGGGGACGCTGGGAACCATCACGAGGCTACCATTATAGCTGCACTTCCATTAAGGATGGAGAAATAAAAGCGCACGTGCATTTAGTCTGTTTTTATGGGCCCCAGTGATGAGTCTTGGTTTATCTCTGCTCTATGGCTCGATCAGCAGCTGTATAATAAAAGTTCCATTAGAGTGTCGTCCTGCGGACAGAGGAAGTCCTGTCTCCCGGCATGGGAACCAGCTCTGCCCCACGCTGTTCTGCTGACAGCTCCAGGCCTTCCTACCGCCCCTGTCTGCCCCTGACACGCTCTCCTCACGTCCAAGTGCACGCTTCAGAAAGCACGTGATGCTCTCAGAGCTGAGATCCCGCTCCTGTCTCTACAGGACCCCGCAGGGCGCCCTGCTCATTTACATACAGTTTATACATTCATCTGACACCATTAAATGGCCCTCACTGCAGGACACTGCTAAGTGCAAACAATAAAATCTGGCACTCAGCCCAAGCGAGTAAAGTCCTTAAACTTTTGCAAATATGACAAAACATTGCAGAGTGCCTTGCCCTTTTATGAATATCATTATTTTGTTTATTTGTCAGTACTTTTACCTAAACAACTGTTATGCCTGTTTATACAGCTGAACAGTTTTTTTTTTGCTAGACAGATTCAGGTTAAGTACCTTTTTTCCAAGGATAAAACATTACAGCCCCCATCCGACAGTCCTTAACAGCCATTTTACTTGCTATCAGTGGGCTGATCCAAATATAAACTGGACAGAAAATTAGTTTAAGAGACCAGAATTACTCATCAAACGGACAGGAAGAAGCATTGAACAGAATAGCTTTATTTTTCTCAGCGCTGAGGGACAGTCCAACCACCCAGACTCTCCCTGCACAAAGAAACTCTTTACATTATACAGGTTACGCCGCAGCGTGTACAGCGCGTCATCAGCCCGTGTTGAGCTCTCTGTTGGATATACAGCTCCTTTGTCTTATTTCTATTGGCTAAATGGTGTCTACACCTGAAGTGCCCAACGCCGTAACTTGGGTGCAAACCAAGGATGTTCACCCACTTCATCTCCCTCTTCTTCACATCTTTATTCCTATGCGCGGGCAGCTCATTGCATCCTCGGGGTAAGGAGATCTCGTGCTGTACTGCAGGTTTTCTGCTCACTGCTTTGCAGGCCTAACAACAACTCTTTGTTTTAGGCAAGGACAATTTCTTCTTTCACAACACTGATTTGGAAACCAGTTGCTAAAAAGTGTATATACATCATTCTCCTCCCTGATATGTAGAAGGGAGGGATTATATTTTTAATGGAAAAATAATTGAATTTGTGGTTCAGGGCTTCTCTTTGCTTGTTTGTCAAGGCAGCGGTATTACAGATAAAGTGCCCCACGGGGCCAGTTTTTCTCTTGTGGTCTGTGTTCAGGATTCAGCTCCAAGGTTTCCTTGTCATACATTACATCCCGGTGTGCGTGCGTGTGTGTGCACGATCAGAGCTTTGCATTCGGTGTGCGGTGCAGAGGAGCGTAGCACGTGTTGTGTTGATATGCCGTAGGCTTGACAAACAGCGTTGACCGTGTTGACGTGTGTTGTGCGTGTTGTAATGCGTTAAGCTTGCTGAACTGTGCTGTGTGTGTTGAGGTTTTGAAGCGTATTGTGTAGAAGTGTGTCGGAACTTGTGTGTTGAGGGGCAGTGAGCATATTGAGGTGTGGTGTGTTGTGTTGATGTGAATTGTTCACCTGTGTTGAGCACGTTAAGGTGATTTCAGTGTGTTGGCGTCTATTCCAGTTGGTGGTATGCGTTGTGTTATTTTGCGGTGCTGTGCTGAGGTGCGTGGATTGTGTGTGTGTAGGTGTGTTAAGAATGTTGTGTTGAGGTGCACCAAGCTTTTTGAGCTGTGCTGAGGGTGTTAAGGTGTTTTGAGTGTTTTAGGTTGAGGTGCACTGAGTTTTTTGAGTTTTATCTCTGTTTTGAGCTAACCGTCCTCATTTGTGTTCAGGTGTTTTTAATGTGTTTGGTTGAGGCGCATTGAGTTTGTTGAGCTGTGTTGAGCATGTTCTTGAGGTTTTTCAGCATATTTTGTTGATGTACACTGAGCTTTCTGAGGTGCGTTGAGTGTGCATTCTGTAGACTATGATGTTACGTATCTTGGGGAGCACAGAGCATGTTGAATTGTATTTAATGTAAGGACCTGGACCTCACAGCGTGTTTATGTTTCCCAGCGCCCACCTGCCTCTGCTGGACCGCAGCGTGCCAGACTTCTCCAGCTTCAACACGGTGGATGAGTGGCTTGATGCCATCAAGATGGGCCAGTACAAGGAGAATTTCACCAACTCTGAGTTCAACAGTTTCGAATCAGTTTCCCAAATGACCATGGAGTACGTTTTTTTTCTTCTTCTTCTGCTTTCATTTTGAAGTCTTAAAAATATTACATTTTTAAACATTTACGCAGACAGGAATTTTTACAGGAGCAACAGCTCCCTTCATAGTACCTGGACCAAGTGTCTTTTGATAGAACCCACAGATGCCTGTTTTTAAGTTCTACTCTACCTGCTGCATTAAGTGCACATATCTGTCTAAATGGACAGTACCATACACAGTGACAGCTGTTGCTGGAAGTTTCCCAACATGTTCACTCAGTTCTGCTGTGTGGGCGCTGTGCTCTTCACTAACCTGTGTTTCCTCATCTGTTGAACATTAGCCGTCAATGTAATTTACATTCCGTAGTTCAGGGAGTACGTGCTTCTAGTCTGACTATCTGGACTTCCAGGATTTTAATAACAGTTCTGTAATAACAGTGTCTTCCAAGAGGATACTGTCCGCCAACGTTTGGATTATATCTTAACCACAAGGGCCATGTCAGCGTATACTATATTTCAGACATACACAAAAACGTATCAGAATAGCTCGGTGATGCTTATGGCTTATTTATAATGCAAGCTTTCCTTATACAGAATGAATAATTATTTACTTAGAACCACTATTTTGCTGACACCTTTGTCCAGGACAGCTCACGGTGTGTGGTTTGTGTATTTCACTTTGTAGAACACTTTACCCATTTATACAGCTGCGTAATTTTTACTGTATCAATTCAGGGTAAGTACCTTAGTCAAGGGCACTAGAGCATTAGCAGAGATTTAAACCAATATCCTATAATTGTAATGCGACGGCTCAACCTTATGCCACCCATCACCCCAAATCATTTAATGACTGCACTCTTTTACCTATGGATATTAAATTATTAAAAGTTTGAAAATTTGAAATACAGTTAAACTGACTGACTGTAATACAGGCACATTTTATCCAATGACTGTAGGTCTAATAGAAGATTAATCAGTGTTTTGTCCACCGCTCCTTCCTGTCCTTTATTTACCTCTCCAACAGGGACATCCTCCGGGTGGGTGTGACACTAGCCGGCCACCAGAAGAAGATCCTCAACAGCATCCAGACCATGCGAGCACAGATGAACCAGATTCAGTCTGTGGAGGTGTGACCAGGCAGGAGCAGAGGAGGACAGGGGTGGCACGGGGTGGAGGGGTTGGGGGCACTGGGGCGTAGGCTCGGGACCCCACACAAACTATCCCTCCTGCATCCCCTCGCCCCACTGCGATGCCCATCCTCCTGCTCCCCTGTAGGGTGTGAGTGTTCAGCAGCCCGCACAGGTCTGCACTGATCAGCACAGATCAACCAAGTTCAGCAGGGCAGAAGATGCTGGATGGTCTTCTAGAATCTTCCTGCAATTTTTTTTTGTTCATTTTTTTCATTGTTTGTTTTCATCATTTTATTTTGTGATTTTACGATTGCCTTTGTTTGATTATATTTGTTTACAGTTTTTAAAGGAACTTTTGTAAAGTAAATGTATAAAGGATATGGCCAGGAAAGCATGTCTAAATCTATATATATGTGCAAATATATATAGATAATGTGTGTCTATAAGTCAAACTGAATGAAAGTACTTCCCTTTAAAAGGGCAAAAAAAGGAAAAGGGGCAGAAGGTAAGGTCAGGGGTGTCTGTCCTCCACAGATGGTTGTTCGCAAATTTAACTCAGTTGCTGCGGAAATTTGACAGCAAATTCGCCCCAAAACGAATCGAATAATGGAAGAGATTTCAAGAACCTCAAACATCCTCCTGCTGTGAAGATGGGAGATTTCTACCATAAAATGGATTGTCCTCATGCAGCGGCTCACTTGTTGAGTGGACTTCATTACTTAGAATATTTAATACATTTAAAACATGGAAGCTGAGGACATTTTTATTTTCTCACAATCAGTAACCTTACTTAACTTGTGTGAATTCTCGTTACTTATTCTTGTCTTTGGGACAAGGAGGGAAAAAGTTCAAGAAAAAGGAACACATTTTTACTTCCTTTTTAAATGCGTTAGAGTTTGCCAAACGGAGCGTCATCCATCGTACCTCTGATGTCATCGGCGTGTTCATATCGGACACCCTCGTCTGGTGATGTCATCGCTATGAGACAGCCCTGCAGTCCACTTTGTGTTTTCTGTTCAGGAATTTGTTAACACGTCTTGTATAACATACATTATTCTGGAAGCTGTTGTCATTTTTTTTTCTACAAAAATAGTTGTACACATTGACAATTAAGTCACACAAATTTTGTTTATCGTTTCCTACCTTGGACTTCTGTATAGAAAAGAAAGCGTTGTGTGTTACTTTCCTGTATTATTTACAAGAAGGGGCGATGTGTGCACGTTCTTGTCCTTACAGAATAATGTCACGGTGTTTTCTTTGCTCCGATGACATCCTGTGAGGGGCAACTTCCCAGGAGGCCTCGCTTTCTTTAAGGGACCTTCTTGGAAACCGTGTAAAAAATTTTTCTTTAAAGATGCCCAACGGTTTTTTTTTTAAATCTTTTTTGAAAATGACAATGTGATGACAATGTACTTTTCCAGGAACCTGTTCTCTTTTCACATTTTGGGAGTTTGTTGCGGTTTACATGGTGCGTTTTATATGCACTGCTTCGTGGGAGGAATTGGGTGGTGTTAAAGCGGACGGTGGTCACACTCGGAGCTGCCATTGTTGAGGTGGTTCACGTTCTTGTTGAGCACTTGCACACCACTGGGGCCACAGTGCCCCGGTCAGAGATGGACCCTCACCGTAAAGGCTGAACGTCAGTCCCCGGCTGCTTTAAACCATCATATCTCAGTGTTTCTGATCAGTGTTTCTCGTGACCCTGATGGGTTTATTCTCCTTGTGTCTTTTTCGCTTTGCCTCGAAGGTCACTGTCTCCCATCAGCCAAGGACACATGCAAATATAATCAAGAGTTTTCCATGTATAAAAATAGTCCGGTTATTTATAAATGTAAATTATTTTTAGGTGTCAGTTCTCTGAGAAAAGTTAATCTGAGCATCTGGAGCTTTCAGTTTGCTGTTTATCTTCTGAGATGTGTCTGGTCTCGCTGGTTAAAATGAGAATGTGTTTATGCTCAATGTGACCACAAAGAGGGGGATGCTGGGAAACTAAATGGCCATTTCCTGTTGCTGACAGGAAGTGTCACAGCCAGAAATGGCCCATCGTGAAGCAGAGACATGTAGAAAATAGGAGCCACATCTGAAGCGCATCTGGCTCATCTTATCCAGTCAGACCAGATGGTTGTTAAGTTGAAGCCACAGTTGAGGGCCACAGGAGGTGTGTGGAAGACAATATCTCCAAGCTAATGTGTGTTTAGTATGTCCATACGGTGGTCAGTTATCTGCTCTTGTAAATTTTTGCTGTGTTATGGCATTCAGAGTACTGGAGAGGTGACTGGAGTGGACCAGTGTCCAGTGGCTGGTATGAAAATCAACACCTCCATGTATAAGATCATGGGTCTCATCCCGGAAAAGAGTAGGTAGCTCTCTAGAAGGAGGGGGAACAACTGTCCCTAATGGAAGAGTTTAAGTATCCCAAGGTTTGGTTTGTGAGTCTTGGAAGTAGGAAACAAGAGGATGAGAGCTGGACTGGTGCAGCGCCAGTGGTTTGTGGGGAATGTTCCAGGCTGCGGTAGTGAAGCAGGAGCCGGGCGCCTGGACAAAGCTCACAGTTTACCGCTCAATCTACATCCCCATCCTCATGATCATCATGGGCTGTGGGTTGTAACTGAAAGAACGAGATCACAGTTACGATGGTTGGAGTGAGGTTTCTCTGTGTAGTCCCTGGGTTTGCTCCTCATGACAAGGTGAATCCCTTGGCGATCCAGGAGAGCTGCTGCTCCTCCAGATCAACAGGAGCCAGTTGGTGGTGGTTGATTTGGACACATTGTAGGAATGTCACCTAGCCGTCTCCCACAGGAGTTACACCAGGCATGGCCAGCCTGGGAGGAGACCTTGGGGGAGATCCAACTGAAGTCACCTTGAAGTCATATCTCAGCTGGCTTTGGAACAACCCCAAAAGAAGTTGGAAACTCGAGCTGGAGAAAGGAAGATTTGGGCCTGCTTCTCACCCTGCTTCCACCACAACCATCTCCAGGACATGCTTGAGGAAACTGTCTGATGTTACACCACTCGGTTTTCTGAACTGCAAATACGTGCTTCCAAGAACCAGCTAAGCCGTTCTTCCGAAAAGCTCGTGTTTTCTGTCCTTTGAGGATCCAGGATGTCTAAGATGGAAGGAGATTGATACTTGTCCCCGGAACCCCAAACGCAGAGCAGTGCCCAAGTGCAGTGGCGTCGCTGAGAAACACCTCATTCACCAAGAGCCTTACAGCCTGGAACCTGCAGTGAGAAAAAGAAATCGCCAAGATCCTTTCGGGGAGAAGGAGACCCTTCAGCAGTTATGACACCTGCAAGAAATCGCTCTCCTTTTTCGTCTCACTCATTATCTCTCTTTTTACCTCATGTGCTCTAATACAGGTCTTCCCTGAGTAGAGACACCTGCCAAACGTGATAAAAACTGCCAACAGGGAAACCTCATCTGGGTAAATACTGTAAACTGACCATTAAAACTCATCTGATTGTAACTAGAGTGTTTTTACAGGTAACTTGACGCCTCTGGCAGTGGCCTCCTGTTTACAGTGTCCTGCAGAAGTGTTCGGACTCTTGACCGACTGTCTCTTTTCACTCAAAAGGTGCTTTGAAAGGTGAACGTCCAGCAGCGGTCCCGTCAAAGTCCCCACCTGGACAGATGTTCAAAGCTGGTGCAGATTCATCCCTAAAGGGTTAAAGATGTTTTTGCTGTAAAATGTACAGTTACTAAAGTGTGGGGATTGAATACAAGGCGATTCCAGTAGAACTGATCACTTTTGCAAATCTGTTGCTCAGTAACCGAGTATCACGTGAACATGTGGTCTAAACCAAATGGTAAACTTTCTTCTTTCTTAATCTTACAAAAGCTCAATATACTACATGTTCATACGATAGTTACTGAACACGTTTATGAAAGTGTTTGGGTTCTTTTTGAATCGCCCTCCACTTATTCATACTCAATATTTCTGTTTTTATATTTTTCTTAATAAGGATCTAAAGCGTGACAGAGAATGAAAGATCGAGTTGTGATTCAGTACAACGGGGGCATCGGTCAACGGTGCGAATACTTTTGCAAGGCGCGCGATATATGTAACTGGCCGTTTCTTAAGAAGACCGAACGCCAGAGAGACGTGACTGTAAAAACACGCGGGGAAGAGACGTGCGTGGCCTGCGTTACAGTAAATCCACGGGGGCGGAGAAGCACAGAAAACAACACTGTCCGACTAAAGGAAAGTTGCGATTAAAACGGAAATGTTACTGCCGTTGATACAAAAATAACTCCGTTTTCAGCTTTGATCACCTTCGTACATGGGTTCAGAGCCCGGAAAAGGGTCAGAACCTCTGCAGGCCCGCTGGCGCCGTTTGGATGTTGGGAATAACAGCAGACAGGAGGGAAAGACGAGCAGCGTCGCACCTGACTGACGTTCTTCTGCTTTCCCGCCGCGGTCCGCGCGCTCAGGACCAGAGCGGCGCTGTGATTGAATGTTGTCCGGAGTAGAAATAACGGCTGTTCTTCTCTCTTTTCTTTTGAGTGCATATAGCTTCCATTCTTTTGGTTCTCGGTCCACTGCTGAAATGCAGATTTGCATCGTGGGTGATGGGGAAAGGATGAAGAAGAAATGAAGTTAGTTGCTTATATATAGGCGTGATTTCTGGAAGGGGGGCTGGGAAATGGAATGAGTGATTTCATGCTGGGGTCGTGATGGTAAAACCAAGGGGGAAAATTGGGAACTGGAAGGTGTTTTGATGATCAGGTTATTTTTCGTGACCGGACCCTTCAGATCACGAGCAGCCGAAATGCATCAGAGCGACCACCTCTGTCCTCCTTTTCCCGTTTATATACAGAACGGTGTCTCGTGCCGCGGAGAATATTCTGGCACATTATTTATTTCATTTCCAAATTCACACCCCTCTCGTTCTTCTGTGTGGTTTTTTTTATCTTGGGTAGATGTTGGAGCACCAGTTCGGTTCTCCACAGACGGTCTAGACTGTGTGGCCATTATTATACATAAAATTACACGTTTACCATGAAATGACTGGTACAGTTTAATGTAGTCCATTTTTAGCGCTGCGTTTGAAAAAACGGTTTTTCAACAATGTATTAATGGGTTTTAACCTCTGCCGTGTTTGGATAAGTGCCAAAAAAATCCAGTTTTTTTCACTCTGTGAAACTGTGATACTTTAAACGGAGCTGAATTCACTCCTCTCCTTAGTGCTACTGCATGTCTTTTTCTGTGGACTTTCCTTTTTTTGGTACCGTTTGTGAATACATGTCTTTTACATTCAGTAATGATGACATTTAGGACAATTAACTGAGGTTCTGGATTTTTCTGTCTTTTCACGGTATCATTGAAGACACAAGGTGTGTCAACCAAATGGCTGTTCTTTTTTTTCCCCATAACTCAGACTTGCTGTTGTTGCCGGGCTCATACACAGTGGGGCTGCCTCCTGCACACACACACACACACACACACACACACAGTCACTCACACACACATACAGCCACACACACACACACACAGTCACTCATACACACATACAGCCACACACACACACACAGTCACAGACACATATAGTCACACTCACACACACAAACATACACACACAGTCACAGACACACACACACACACTGGTGTCTGACCTCTCTGTAGATAAACTTGTTCGGACACAGCGGTCGGGGAAAAGAGAGCGAAACGTGTCCGAATGTTGTGTCTTGTGAATTTATGGAAATGACCTCAAGGTACATGTCATGTAACCGCTTTTTTATACACAACTTGGAAAGTGTAACTCCTCTGTAAAGCCGGTCACCATGTCGGAAGAGCGGTGTGAGCGTGAGTCTGGGTGTCCTGGTTGAGAACCAGCAGAAACACACACTTTGTCCGCACTGAGCCAACGCCCGCGTTTGTGAAGTGTGTCACTTTTTAAAACTGTGTAAAAACAACGTGTGAAACGCACTTATCGTGTGAAAACTTTAACGCATCAAGCAGGAACTGCCCTGCCGTCTGCATGTCGCATCGTGTTGACTGTTTCCCACTGAAGGCTGCGGTGTGTGTGTGTGTGTGTGTGCGTACGTGTGTGTGTGTGTGTGTGTGTGTGTGTGTGTGTGTGTGTGTGTGTGTGAGTGTGTGAGAAGTCAGCTCCTCCTGCTGTCCGGCTTGGGAAACACAGCCACCTGTGTCCGGCAAGCTGCGCCTTTCTCCAGCCCCGCACCCCCCTGCAAGGCATCTGGACCCCCCACACCCGCGGCCCTCAGGCAGCACTGCCAGCCCTGACCACTGTGACTCAGACAGGAGCTCCTGTACAAATGTACATTAACTATAACCCTGTGATTGAAGGAACAGTTTTATTATTTGTTATATTGTTATTTGTTTATTTTCTAAAAATAATAAAAAAAGAATTTGACTCCATAGACGTTAGATCTGCTATGTCGTGCCGTGTTCGTATTTCACTGTACCTTTTGTATAAGAACGTTCAGATTCATGTACATCACTGCGCAAGGAGTGTAAAATGTGTAAAATATCGTGATGACAATCAGATACGTGAAGTGTGAGCATAAGATCACTTGATAAAACAACACACACACACACACACACACACACACACACATGGGGGAATTCCAGTCAGCTGGTTTTCTGCTCACCTTTCAATTACCTGCAGTTTTATAACTTCCTTCCCAGGTGTGGCCCGTTCTTACATGAGGAGCATCTTCAGACCTTCCCTGGGTCCCCAGCGGCCGTCCCAGAACCTCTAGTTCAAGGGGTTCAAACCCTGATGCATTTCCTCCAGGCAACTTACAATGTGAGGTTTGTGTGATGAACACCTTGCAGGGGTTGTACACCAGGGTAATTTTTACCGCCTTATCAACTGAGGGAAAATACACCAAGTCAGAGTTTTACAGTAGGGGGGGGGGGCTAAGTCTAAATCCTTTGGATTACAAGACAAAGGCTGTAAACACTATGCCACCTGGTGGTGAAAAGAGGTAACCAGAACATTGCTCTCAGGCTTTCCTGTGGAAAAGAATCAAGGGAATGAATGAATGAATGAATGAATGAATGAATGAATGAACCAATGTCTTGCTAGGTCGTCGTTTTGAACAAAGGGGAGGCTGTTCTGGGGAAGAGGGGGTCTGCCAGGTACAGAGGCGCAGCATCGCACCTGGTCCTGGGGAGGGCACCATACAGAAGCCCGGGTGCTGAGCCTGCGCTCGCCTTAGGGGTCCAGGCCGTCCGAAACATCCCTCAAAAGTTGTCCTGGAGGCCGTTGTCATGGTAACGGGGTCTTCCTGCAGAGTTTAACGGCCCTGCATAAGGCCGGCACTTTAATGCAATTTTGCAGTGATTTGGGGAGACGGCCAGAGTGGCAGAATAATCTCACATCTCCGTCTTATTCGGCTGCAGCTGCTACACATCACCCCCCTTTCTGTGGAGCCACACGACAACGTGTGCAGCCCGAGGTCAGCGCTGCTTTGAGGCCCCCCTGAGCTCAACACGTCACATTGCGTCATCATGCATTATTTAGCCCTTGCAGACAGTTTGGGCCACTTCCAATTTAACACCCAGTTACACATCCAGGTGTTTCCCTCAAGCAACTCAAATTTAGTCTCCTGTTGGAAACCTGACTAGCTTTTCCCCTTATGACACATTCCTTAACTACAGCTCCCCCTGCTGCTCACGGGCAGAATATAGCCTTAACAAAAGTTACAAACTGCAGTCTCCTGGAATGCAGGGATCACACCTGCTGTAGCACCAGTTTAAAATGGAACATTTAAATGTTTTACCATTTTAAATAATACTTCATGAATAAATAAGTGTTATATTTTGCAGATTTTTTCACAGATGTTCCTGACTGCATGTGTTACTGCAGCAGTTCTCAGCATTTTCAGGGCCAATGCACTCCTGTTTAACTGTCAGTACAGGTGTCCCTTGTTACCCAAATCTAATCCGTTCCTGAAAATGTCTTACTGTGAGTTTTCACATAGCAGGAGCCCAAATTCCATTATTCGAAATGAGAAAAATAAAAATTTCTTCCCATTCCGTCCCATCCCAGCCCAAGTCCCCCCCAGTTTCCCCAAATATCATCAGAATTGTTAAACACCTATGTAACCACCAATGAATGTGGTCCACCGACGATTCCTGCATGATGTAAAGCAGTTATAGCACCAATTACCAAATTATTTAACACTTTATAGACCAGCCAGTGTTAATGTTTGTTTGCAGTGCGCAGTGATGCTGCACAGCATCGGGGACAAATTGCGTTTTACTTCTACGCTGGAATTCACAATGAAAACACCAAATGACTTAGCAAAATACAGATTTTTATTTTTTGTGGGTGGTTCACCTTTCTCAGCATCTTACTTTCAACGTTTCCTCTAACTTGTGGGCTTTTCTAGGCCTCTGTGTCTCAACCGCCTTCTTCTCCCTCTTCACTGCTGTCCTTGGAAGAGCTTTCACTTGCCTAAAGTCTTAACAGTAAGAAAGCAAGATGCGATCCAGTAGACAGCTAAGACGGGACTGCGGCACTCTGAAACTTTTTTCAAAGTTTTTTTTCGTACAGATAGCGAATTTTGGGTGTGAATTTTCAAGAACCCATCCATCCATCCATACATCCATCTTCAAGAACCACTCCTCCTGAGCAGGGAGGTGGAGGGCAAAGTCTTCCAGAAGCAGGGGGCACCAGGCTATGGACTGTGCCTGGATGGGACTCCAGTCCATCACAGATTTTCAAGAGTTGCAAAAGCAAATTTTCCTAGTAGAGAGTTTTCTAGTCTGCGCAGCTTGGCTCCCCCGGGACCCACGTCCCCCGGTAAGCGTCCCTCCCCAGAGGGGAACCTTTATTTCCCAGAATGCAACGCAGGGCACTGTTATGCTCCATAAGCAGTTCTTGGGTGTCACCAAAGCTGTGAGTGACTGATGTTTACCAGCCTTATGCAACAAAAGTTAATAATTTTTCACCCTCAGTGAATTTTATTTCCCATGTGCTTTTTAAAATCATGGTAAGATTTTCTACTCACCCTTTCCAGTCATCTGCAGAAAATGTCACTTCCCTGGCGTCTCGCTTTCCTCTGTAACCTCATGCAAGTCGTGCAAAATTCACATCTTCTCAGTTTGCGTCTTCGCTTCACCAGCATCTATCATTCTCAAAAAAGCAGCTTGCTCCAAGTGAACTTTTTGAGGACCTTCTCCCCTTTTTCCTGAGCAGGACTCAAAAACGAATTATTGCAAAATATCTAGAACAATTGCAAAATATCTGTGGCATAAAGAGGGAACACATTTTATTTTTTTGTCCCACATTCTACTGGTGCGTTTTTTTGGTGTGAAGCACTGATCTACGTGTGTGTTGTGTTTAAATTGCACATGGCGTGTTGTGGGCTCTTCACACACAAATCGCCTCCATCCTGCTTAAAATATGTACAATAACTTTATGAATTGTTTTTAGTTCCCCCACAAAACGCATCACAGCAGCATGCAGACGTTGCTTTTGGTTTTTCCTTAACGCGATTTCTTGAGACCCTGGAAGAGGGCCTGTGGCCTCATTAATATTCATTCTGTCCACTGTGCCTCGACACATTAGTTCTGCATTATATAACAACTCATCATTATTCAGTTTTTTATGTTCACATGATTCGCTGCATTTAAATTTGTGACATTCAGGACAACACAGAAAAAGAGGACGGCGGTGAACAACAAAACAGGGGTAGTTTTAATAGGGCTGAAAAATTTGAATATATTTCCTCAGCTAAAATCATTAGACAGTTATATTCGGATTTAATGGCAATTTTTTTTTCCAAAATTAAACCCACATTTTAGGATAGAGATGGAAATCACTGCAGGGCTTCCGAAATGGAGCGTTAATATAACACTGGTCAATAGGGGGCAGTCTAAGAGCAGCCAAATGGTGTTTGAACTGTCACACACTTTGCACGCTGGTCGTCCTCGGTCCCAGGTCACACGGCTGACTTTAGACGGGAGGCGGATGGGCTTGGAGCTCCCAGCCCTCCTGTACGGCTGAGCTCTGTGCCCCTTGCGTATCCGTGCCTGCAGTGAATGTCAGCGGCTTTCCGCTGCCAGCCTTCAAACTTCAAACTGCCGGATTGTTCCAGCACTCTTGGTGCAGAGAAACGCATCACATCACGTGTGACCTTTCAGACGGTGACAGGACCACTGAGGCTCTTAATCTGGCTGCTCAAGATAAGCTCGTGTGAAACTAAACCCACAGACATGCGGTAATGAGTTATTGAGTCGCGACCCCATCGGCCAGGAGAAGAATATTATTTTTAACACGAGAAAACCTGGACAAATATGACTGTGTTGTGTGTGCAAGAAGTCTCTGTTCTCTGACATCTGACCCACACTGGCTACCTCACCGCCTGTCCAGGGCTGGCTCCTGGTGGTCTGGAATCTTCTCTGGAGGCGTAGGGTGTGAGGCAGGGTGCCAGTCCGTCATAGGGCAATAACACGCGCGCATGTGCACCCACACACACACACACACACACACACACACACACACACACAGTCTCGGTCAAAATTCACACACCGAGCATACTTTGGAGTCACCACTTCTGAAACACACATCATTGGACTGTGAGAGCAGAGAGAACCGGGAAACTCTTCAGAAATATGTTGTCTCAGCTAACCAGATGTCACTCTGGCCTCTAGGGGGCGCGCCCACAGAAACAGGGTCTGGCAGAGGAGTGACCGGCCATCAGGATGACTGAAGCGAGGTGGGTGGGGGGGTTGTCCCCTAGTGTGTCCCCACAGTATCTGGGTTGGAATCCTCCTGCTGTAGCACATTTCAGCAAGTTACTTACCCTGATTTACTCTGGTAAACACTCCTGCGCCGCATTAGCGATAAATCACAGCCAGCAGCCTATCGTTCAAACCCAAAATTGGAAGATGTTTTGAAGAAAAATGTCACACAAATGACAATAATTATAAATATATAAATATAATAATATTTCCTCTGTTGTGGCAAACAGAAAGGAGAGGCGAGACGTGGCGGGTATCAGCGCGTTTAACGCTGTGACGGGAACTCGTGCAGCATTTAGAGCAGGAAAGCAGGAGAAAACAACAGTGACTCCTGTGCACTGAGCAACAGAAAAGTGACCTAATGGTGATGTCATCAAGTCACACAAACACTGACTGACATCACTGGTCCCGGCAGCGGAAAACCAACACCCTGCTGCTTGGTCCCGGAGTCGGTGGCCAACCGGCTGGCGTGGAGCTGAAAACACTGCCGAAAAAAACTGCCTATTGTTACTTTTATAAAAAGGGAAGTGGAAGCAAATGTCTGTTGACAAAATCGTCACGGAAACGCTGATGTGCAGCTGTTGTGGAACATTGGCTGTTCAAAATTCGACATTGTGGTGCTTTGCAACACCTGGTCTGGTGGGATATGAGTTCAAATCCAGCTCAGCGTGTGTGGGGTCTGCATGTTCTCCCTCTGTTTATGGGGGGGGGGGCTCTTCAGATTGCTCTGGTTTCTTCCCACAATCCAAAGATGTGTTTCAGGTTAATTGGACGCTATAAATTGTCCACTGTGTGTGTGAGTGTGTGTGTGTTTGTGTGTGTGTGAGATGCCACCCCGTGATGGACTGGCATCCCATTCAGTGTGTAGCTCCATAGCCTGGCAGCTAGTGATTCTGGAACAGTCTCTGGATACCAATCAGGACAAAGGGTTTAATGTTGATGGTGGACAAACTGAACGTGAAGAAAATGACATCACTTTTCCGGAAGGTACAGGATTGGTTGCCACTTTCTGCTCACGGCGACTCGGCTGCCATCTTCGGCTAGTCGGAGTCAGACAAGGAGAAGCAGAAGAGTCTCTGCTTCCGGAAAGAACTTACCTGTGGAAACCCTTAATGAGGAGCTCCGCACGGCCGTGTGAAAACAGTGGGTTTCTTCATCAAACTCCCTCTTCAACAACGGAACCTTCTGGAACACAGTCGGCCCGTCCACCCATCGCTGTAATGGGGAAAGGAGGTAAAATTCAAGCGTTACACAGTTGGTCTGGTCTTGTGAGGGCTAGGACTGTGGTTGTCATGGTGATCAGAGCCACTGCTGTACCGTCTGAGGGTCACGGGTTCAAGTTCTCCACACAGGGGTCCCGAGGTATGGACCCCGAATCGATCCGGTGAGAATTACCTGCTGCATTAACTGGTAAATCAGCATGCAGGTGAGTATCTAACACTTTAAATCACTGCAGACAAAACCCCCCGAATCATAATAATTATCATGGAGATAAATTTGAAAATAAAAAATAAACTAAAAGGTTCTCAGAACCTCTGGCAGAGTCACACTATTTGTGGCCCTTGGGCAGCAAGTGCTGTGGTGGATGAAGGTGATCCAGAGCTAAACCCCCCTCGTCGCCCCCTCCCCCGGGCCCAAAGCTTCACTGCGTTTGTTTACCCAGAATACGTGGCCCAGAGAGGAAGTAAAGCCCTGCAATGTGGTAAAGTACCACATCTGTAACGGTAACCCCAGCAGCGGCTGTTGACAGAACATCTTCGCACGAGTCGGGCGGCTGTGAAAACAAGCAGACGTCTTGCGTGTGAATAAACACCCCCTGCTGCACTGCCCCCCCCCCCCCGTGAGACGTCACACTGTTCGCTACTAAACTGTGTTCAGAGGAAAGACGCTCAGTGTCTCTCTTGGCTTTTTTAACGGTCCATCGAGACGCCGCAGTTTCCATGTGACCCTCATCTCGGGTCCCCTCACCGTCCCTCTGCCACCAGCTCTGCTCAGGCACCTTCAAAGTTAATGTGTCTTTGGCAGAGAACAAATGTCCTCCTTGCGTGTTTCACTGTCCCCGGGAGGTGAAATGACAGCGCAGACATTCACTCTGTCGTCACAATGATCACGTCATAATTCTGCCATTATTGTAACTTCATTTATATACAGTACGGCGCACGTGTAACAGCTCATTCTGCACAACTAGGGTGTGTCGGGCTGATGCCAGATGACAGCTGTTGTCACACGTTGCAACGTTACTGTTGCTCTTTCTCATTTAATGCTGTTGGCGACCCCCTGCGTAGGGATGTAACATTCCGGCAAATCAGCTCCAAAGGTGAAACCTCACAAGTCGGAGATGAAATTACCATTTACTGGACTCTGAATACTGCAAACACACACTCTGCCGTCACACTGTCCCTCAGACACACACACACACAGCATGTGATGTTTGAACATGTTGTCTGTGGTCTTCACAAGTGCTGTTTTTTCTGTTTCCGGCCTGACAGCCGTGGTTCAGTAGCTTTGGGAAAGTAATGAGATTTGCAACATTCTGCTTATAAACACATTTTTCATACAGATAAACAATTCTCTGGCTTTGCTGTTATGTTTAAATGACCTGCTACCTTTCGCTCGGCGACTCTCGTCTTGCAGGGTAAACATTAATTCCTCGAGGAAAACAAAACATACAATGAAACCTGTCATCTACTTGCTTAAACGTAGTTTTGCTTTCATTCGTCGACAGAAACTGGTTAAGAGCGACACAGCAGATCAGTTCCCTGAAAACCAAACGGCCGTAAAGGTTTGTGCAGCATGTTCAGCAGGACGGGACGGAACCTTTTTGGTCCCTGCAGGGAGACCTGCTGAACACATAAGACACTCAGACAACATGCAACCAAAAATAAACAACAGAATAAATAACAAAATAACCAATAAACAACAGTAAAAATTAGCAAAACAGAGTCTGAGGTTGACAGGCTGTTGGCAAGAAGGACCCAAAGTGCATCTTACTAAGTTGAATAACCTGGTGGCTAAAAGAGCTCATGATGATCATTTAGGGGATGTGAGTCAATGTCCATGATGTTCAAACAGGGCTCTGACCCACTAAAACATCTTCTTTCTTGATGGGTTTTTTGAGTTTTCGTCTCTCACCAGAAGTGATTTTTCCAAAACCCCCATCGCACAGCAGGACAGAAGATCACATGAAGCCCATAAGATCTTCCTGCCCACTTTAAGGGACCTTCAGCCTTCTGAGAACCTACAGCCTGGAGTGTCCGACAGCACGTCTGCATTGAGACCAGTCCAGTTTATTGCTGATGTGGACGCCCCCGAGCAGGACTGGACCACCTCCATGTCTGCCCCCTCAGTAGTGACCGGGCACGAGGGCTTTTTAACACGGTGAGGATCAGATCGATTTGTTGGTACTGAGCTGCCAGCAGTTTGACTGACAATGTGAAACAAAGTCCTCAAGCAGGCAGGACATCTAGAGAACATTCGACTGTGGATTGATCTTGGATGCGCTGCGCTGCCCTGCACAACCTGGGGCGACGGGAGACGTTCGGCGGCGGTGGGAGAGACGTGTGAGAAAGTCATTAATGGACCCGCTGGATCGAGTTCGCCAGAAGACCCAGAGAAACCCGAGCCGAGCGATGAGTCTCCATTACGCCGTCTGACAGGACTGTGTCGGTCAATTACCTTACTGCTGTCGACCCAAACGCTCACGCTCGGCCATCACTTTTACACTTACATCCCGATTTCCTGTTGTGCTGAGCAGGGTTTCTTCTTCTTCTTCTTCTTCTTCTTCTTCTTCTTTTTCTTCTTTAAATCAAATGTTTAACTCGTTTTATTTTAACGCAACTGTCAGTAAGTCCTCCTCAGACCCTCTCCTGCACAAGGTGAAGCACATGTTTTATTATCCATTCGTCTAAAACACAGTTACTGGCTCTCCACCCTGATGTCTTTACAGAGATCGCTGAGCTTCTCCAGTCCTGGCTGTTTGGTGGTCCCAATCAGAGGTGGGGGGGGGGGTCCAAAAATTAAAAAGCACAGATTCCTTAGTAAAATGTGTTGCTTTTCAGTGATGTAAAATATTATCTGGTGTATCATGTCCCACCCACGTGGGAAAGAGATCTGTGTCCTCCACAGTTGCCGGGTGACCTCCACAGCCAGCCCCAAGACCAGCGTGACAAAAAGCCGTGTTGGCAAGTCCCTGGTCTCATGCTCTGAGGTTTACAGTTCGAAGGTCGATCGAGGCACATGACGCGCCAAATAAAACACCCCCTGGCCGTGTCCCAGACCACTGCATCCATAGTACCGACCTGTCCTTCTGGGTGTGAACTCGCTGCTCTTTTCAAAGCGAAGCCCATATGGCAGGAGTCCTGCTGGTGTCGCTTATATGTGTCCTTGAAGCCAACAAAACACATTTGAGACACTTGTGGGGCACTGAAGTTAGTGTTGTGAACCTCGCCTCCCAGCTGTCCAGCTGTTCTGTCTCACATGTGTATGATGGGGGGGGCAGATCTGCCTCACATGTGTTTTCAAACATCTCCAGTGGATCTTACAACCCTACAAACATCTTAATGTTCATATCATTCACAAATACCATGAGGGGTATTTTCTTCAGAACATTATCATTATTGCAGGATGTGAATTATTCGCTGTTACACCAGGGGACAGAACACAGAACGCACACACACCCTGACATACAAAGCTTTTTAGGCCACAGGTTGACCTCAGTTGTACGTGGGGGGTGAGCCCACTCTCTAAGTCACTGGAGTGTTGCAGGGGTTCGGCGAAGCCCAAGTGAAAGGGTGAGGAATTTGTGTAAACTGAAAGGAGACAAGACAGCCAAGACCTCCCTGGATTTGGGGGAAACACGATCTGGGGGATCTGACTCCCCTGAGTGCCACAGTGATAAGATCACCTGAGGACAAACTGCATTTTTGTGACAGAACGTGTCTGACAGTTATGGGACAGTGGAGTCTCCTTCTCTCATATATGTAACACAAAGTTCCTATGCGGATGAAACCAGAGACTTCTCAACAAACAGTCCAAGGAAGTTTAGCATCACTCGCAAAATTTCTGATTTTTGGACCTCGGCAGTGCAAGTGTAGCCAAGCTTGGTGTGTTGCTGTGTACAGTGGGGTTAACCTCATTGCTGTGGTGGATATCCTCAGCGGGGGGGGGGGGGGGGGTCTTTTTGTTCTGTGCTTAACTTCATTGACATTGGGAAATTATTGAGCAGTATCAGTTGCTCAGTGAAGCAACAACTTGCCGTTTGAGGGCCTCGCTTTGTGTTCAGCGGTGGAGTGGTGAGTGTTAAGGTTCAGGACGCTGACTGACAGGTCACGTTTATAAATTCAGACCCTTAACTCTCCTGGGGTCCCAGGGACGGGACAGCGAGTTACTGGCTGCCCCTGTTCTTCAGGTGAGCTTGTGACAGACCTCACCCCCCCGGCGACATCCCAGTCCAGGTCTCAGAAGGGCCTGGTATGTAAGGATATATGGGGGGATATCTGTATGAAGAGAACCCCAGATCGCTGTACTACACTCTGACTCCAGCTTTCTGTGGAATGAGTCCAGTTTAGCCCTGATTCGCTGCTCCACCCCGGTCCCGTCCCGGGACCCCATATTGACCACCTAATTATAATATTCCCTCTAAATTATTATTAACCGCTAGTTAACTGAGTGCTTTGACCAAGGCGACTTATATTGTCAGGTTTGTGTGCAGTTATTTGTCCCTTTTTACAGAAGGTAGTTCCATCAAGTACCTTGATAAAGGGCATTGTAACAACCGAGGGATTCAAACCATTGACTGCAAGGCAACTCTGGCCCCCTCTGACCCTTCTGGGGTCTTTTTCACCTGCATTTGGCTGCACAAATAGTTTTAATACTGCAAAACATGTCTGTTGGTTCAGAAACCGGACCTGTTTTGAAGCATCGACCTCGCAGGCCGCCTTTCTGACACACATTTCGATCTTTTGCATAAAGAACAAGAATATTTCAGATGTTCACGGCTGGTTCGTTTTTATTATTCGCCAGCGGAGTCGCACTGCGGCGCCAGACAGGCTCAGTACAGGGAGAAAAGGCGATGGATCGAGTCCAGAACCCTGGCACCACAAGCGCCGTGTGAGTGAAGCGGAGACGGGTCTGAGAAATATTGTAAACGGGTGCTCGTACCAGTGTGACACTAGGTGGCAGCACTGGGCCCAGCATCTGTGTTGTCAGTCTTTGCTTAATGTGGCCCGGGTTCAAACCCAGTTTCCGCTTCGTCATTCCGGTCACTTCTGCTCAGTCAGTAAGTCCCCCAGTAACAGCCCTTTATTGTTCGTCTATTCTATACTTCTCTCATTTCTTTCTTTTTGCATAAATTTAACTATTAAATATGTGGTACAATTAATACTAGTGAGGAAAGAAATATAAGGCATGATATTAAAAAATATAACTATATTTAAACACACGAATGCATATTAATGACCTCAATAAGTGGTTAATAGGCAGCTGCTGGTTGACGTGTCTTTATCACCTTGAAACAGGTATTTTAGGGAAAATATTTGGGGTAAATCATAACTGTCCCCACAAAAAATAACAGCTTCTCTACATCTGCGTTCCCGACATTCGAGCCATTTGTAGGAACGGTTACTCTTGGGTACCGGGGTACAGGAGGGAACAGAAGGACATGAGGTTACAGCATTTAGCGGCGGGGTCATGTGACATCGCAGGTGAGGCTCACCGCTGTAACTGGGACCTGAGAAATGGTGTAAACCTGCCGTGCGCCTCGGTGACTCATCGCAAACAGTCCAGCCACCGTAACGCGCAGCTGAAGCGACAGGCCGCTCGGCCCGCCGTGAGTGATGTTCTCCTGAAAGCGCTTCGGGGTCAAAAGCTCTTCTCGCTGACTTTGTCCACCCTTTTCGATTAGATTAAAAGCCGGAACGCGGTTAAGAAGCTGCCTCAGGTGGAGTGAGGAGCGGCTGCCGATCTGTCCCGTCTCCCTCAACGGACGCCGTACTTCTGTCTCACTTCAAAACGCCCCCCCACCGCCAAAAAAGGGACATTTCTACCCCGTCTGTCGGACGACACAAACCTATCCGCGTTAGTTGCACGAGGGGCGACGGTTTCTTTAATCCCAACATCACCATGAGCCACGTCGGGTTAATATAGAGTCATTTTTCATCCCTCCGAATTCACAGGTTCCGCTTCCTTCGAAGCAGTTCCTTAAAAACGGATTATTATCTACAAAAAAAGACAATATAATTTCAGCCGAGTTTGAAAGGAGTTCATTATTTCGTCACTTCTTTTTATAGTGACTTTGAAGCCAAAACCGCGACGGTGCGGAAGCCACAACCATGACGACGCGAGTGGATTTCTGATATCAGCCTTGGCAGACTGACACCTGTTTGTCAGCTGCTTCTTGGGCTGAAATAAACGTAGTTGTTTCTGGCGAATTGGGAGGTAGAAGCGGCGCGATGGATGTCAGAGAACAGTGAGAATTGGTCTAGAACTTTTCCATATGCCGAGCGATCCGTCTCTGGTCGTTCCTTCGTCTCCTCTGTCGGGCGTCACGTCGAAGCCCAGGGACACACGAGTGGGTCGTGCGTAAAACGTCCTCTTTGGATTTTATTACATTTAATTGATATACAATTGTTATATATGGAGGAGCCAGGTTCAAATCCCAGTCCCAGCTGTAGTGAGGTATTGACCTTCTAGTGGTAGAGTAAAAATTGCCCAGCTGCATAAATGGGTAAATAGTGTAGTAAACAAATCTAGTTGTAAATCACCTTGATCACAGGGTGTCAGTTGAATAAATAATAATAATAATAATAATAATAATAATAATAATGCATGACAGATGTGAAGCAGTGCAGTGCAGTTTTCACACTTTGAGGCAATTTTGGAAGGAAGTGACATCATGTGCAAGATGTGCGCTCCGCTTCAACGCAGCCGGGCAGAATGATGCACCAGAAACCACCGCCCACCCTTTTCCTGAGACATGCCGTCAGCTCCCTGTCGCCGCTAATGTGATACATTTCAGGATTATTATGTGGACCCAGACGGGTTCTGTCGTGGCTGTTTTGCAGCCGTCGCCATGGTAACGGGGCAGCGATGCTCCCCGTGCGCCTCCATCCTGCTCGTGCGCAAGGGTGGGGGTGGGGGGGGGCACGATGGTGGAGAGGTGATGCGCACTCTGAGAGCCCGGTCTCTGAGATTTGTTTTTAATGACCCCCCCCCCTTCCCTCCCACCCCACCCCCAGCCCAACTTGGGGTCTGACGTGCTGAGCGACGCTAGTGTGGGGCCACCCTGGAGCGAGATTCCCAGCACGATCCTGAGGGCATCCTTTTGTGTTGGAGATCCAAGTGTCTGAGTTTGTTAGCATTCTGAGAGCGACTTTGAGCATATAGAGGGCTACACTGTCTCTCTCTCTCTCTCTCTCTCTCTCTCTTTCTCTCTCTCTCTCTCTCTTGCTCTCTCTCTCGTTCTCTCTCTCACACACACACACACACACACACACACACACACACACACACAGCCAGCCCCCACTCCCCGCCCCCGGTCTTTCCCACTCCCTGGTTTGCTGGCTTCTATTTACTTCTGTGTGAATGTTGCGGCCCTCCCCCCGCTCGCTCTGCATCTCTCCTCCCCTCGCTCCCTCAAAACCAGCAGGCTGCTATCTGAGCCCGACCGCCTGCTACATGATCGCGAGGAAAACGGTGCCCGGCATCGCTCCCTGTCTCCCGCGCCTCTGCTCCTCCACATCCCGATCTCTCTGAGGGGGGACGGAATGCCTCTGCCGAGGGATTGAACCTTCGTCTCGCTCCCTTTCGCTCCCCCTCCCCCCCTTCCCCTTTCCTAATCTCCCCCCCCCACCCTGACCCCTGGTCCTTTCTGTGCACCCCACCCACCCGAAGCCCCGATCCCCCTCTCCCTGCCCCCTCCCCTCGACAATGTGGCCATGTGTTCGCTGGCTGCACTCCCTTCTCGCTTTGCTGTGCTCCGCCGTCTTGACCTGGGGGCAGAACTGCCCGGCCAGCTGCCTGTGCCCAGACCCCCACACCGTGGACTGCAGCGGCCGGGAGCTGACCCGCCTGCCGGACGCCATCCCGCTGGACGTGCGTCGCCTCCTGCTCTCCGACAACTGGATCCCCTGGATCCCCTCCGACTTCCTGGTGCTCTACAGCGACCTGGTGTACCTGGACCTGCGCAACAACTCCCTGTCGCAGATCGAGCCGGGCACCTTGAGCACCTCCTCCCGCCTGGTCTTCCTGGACCTCAGCTGCAACAACCTGACGGAGATCCCCTCGGGGACCTTTGGTCAGTCGCGGAGCCTCATCAAGCTGCGGCTGGGTAACAACACCTTTCTGAGCGTGGTGAGCAAGGACGCCTTCCGGGGCCTCACGTCGCTGCGTGAGCTCGAGCTCGAGTGGAATGGCCTCTTCTACTTGGATGTGGGGGTGCTCAGCCAGCTGCCCTCGCTGCGGGCCGTCCGCCTCGAGGGAAACCCCTGGGTGTGCAACTGCAGATTTGCCAAACTGTTCACGTGGCTGATGGAAAACAGACAGAAGCTCCCGACCGGTGAGTATCTCAGACACAGCATGGCAGACCTCCTGTGGGGTCACTTGATGCTCCTCCGTCGCTTCCACCACCTCGCCAAATCCAGCCGTTATGAAGTGTCGCGCGTCACACAAGTTCCCCCCGAATTCATCGCGCCTGGTGCGCCGTTGCCGTGACGAAAGCCAGCCGTGCGCGCGAGCTGCTCCCTGTCACACGACACGCTGACACCACGGGGTCTCCTTCACCTCTGTTCCACTAGACCACCCCCCCACCCTCCGCCGCCGCCTGTCAGGGACGCGTGCGTTCCAGAACGTGCCGTGCGTTCAAACCCCAGCCTGCCAATCTGCAGGATCTGGAGGCTCACTTGCTAAACCCTCCTTCAGAAGGACCGGCGTGAGACAGTCGCTGCTGCTACTGCTGCTGCTGTGGCCTCAGAGCATCACAATGGAGATGGACCCACTTCCACTGGCCTTTGTGTTTTTGCCTCACTAACCCAGACAGCAGCCGCCGTCCACCCGCCGCTACATTCCACACGCGTTTTTAACGTCCGGATTGAGAGAAATCACTATCGGACACGGGGCTCCATACGCACGACCGACCGGTCCGTATCGAGCAGCAAACAGGTGCAACATTTTCCCTGCAAACAATCGCAGCCACTCACGTGTCTCTGTTCTCGGTGAAGGTGGGGTGACAGAAATAATTCGACACAAACATTCAAGTATTAAATTTCAAAGCCCTGCTTTTTAGCGACAGCCAGAAGCGATTGGAGTTTCTTTGAGCGGAGCGGATATTTGCAGACGGATGAGTGGCCAAAGGGGGCCTCTGAAGGCCTGCGGTGAAACGGGAGCTTCGGCGGGAAACTTCACCGGGGAATTTAACATGACCCCGCAAGAAATGTGGACAACTTGAGTTTGCATCAGCAAAACTGTCTTTTTTTTCACTTTCGCAGGAGGGGTGCTGCATAAATGCCCCCCCCCCCCCCCCCCCCCCCCCCCCCCCCCCCCC